>BJCO01000838.1:0-10968 GCA_018326465.1 Flaveria floridana | reverse complement strand
TGGTGTTGTGATCTGTTGTTGGTGATGTTGTGATTTGGTGTTATTGGTGATGTTGTGATTTGGTTTAGTCGATTGATTCTTCTCCGTTCTTGGATTAGAAACATTACATGGTATAATCACTGATGTAGAGTGGAATTACTGTTAGTTTGTATCTGTTTCACAAACTTGTATGGAAGTAGTTTGATGGGAATGAGATGGGTTTGAGAGAGATTCGTGAATCTTGTGATGAGGATGGTGCATATGAAGTGTTTGATGAAATGCCTGAACGAGGTTTACTTGGGTTACCAGTATGGTTATTGTAGTTTCGGATGGGATTTTGAATTGATCAGTAGATATGTTGAAAAAACCGCTCGAGGTTGCTGTGAGTGAGTGGTTTCTCAGCTTTTGGGTTCATTTCTTGTATTGAATCAAGTTTGAATTTTTTATGAAGTAGCTTATAAGATTGCAAGAACTAATTCGTTAAATGTTTTCTGCTAGGTGCTCTTGTAGTAGTAAGGTAGAGCAATCCTATAACATGCTTATATAATTTATAGAGATGCCAGATACAGTTGCATTTTGTTTTGATTTAGTTTTGGCCATCAAGAGTTATTGTTAGTAGCATGATTGTACCATTAAGTTAAGTGGTGTACCAATATCAACTCTGCCTTCTGTTAGACTCTTGACATGGTAACTTGACTCGAATAATGCAATTTGATGTCAGTTATGTTATAATAAATAAATTTTGAAAAGCAATCCCAAACACACTATAAGTTAATCTCTTTGACAGCATGAAATGTTTATGATACTTCTTATTTATAATTTTGATATATGCATTTACCAATTAGACGATGTATCATTTTCATATTCATGAACTTGCATTACCTTTTCTGATTTTCATTTTACAGAAATCACAATTCACATCCAGTGCCCTAGTGCCAAGAATCCATCCACAACCACCGGAATTGGGTGTTGAATCATATTTCAGCCACTTCAGAGATACAGCAAGAACCCTACTAAACAGGTGCCTTCTTTTTCCCTTTTCCCCTTCAGAGGGCAACAGTTTCTCCGTGCTTTTTAATGTTCATAGATGTTGATTTGCTATGTGTCTGTGTGAAATAAAGCACTAAGTTTATAGAAGCCATAGAGACTAAGCATTTGAAAGCCTAGAAATTGTCATCCTTCTGTTCTGCATTGTAGATCTTTTATCTTTGCTCACACATAAGACATCATGTCTGGATTGATTTTGTTGTTTCAAAATTCTTGCCCTAATCATACACTTACCCTTTCTCAGAAACTCATGTCTGGATTTTCACATCCAGAGTTTAGGAGATCATGGAATATGAAAGTTTATGACTTCAGCATGAAATCCTAATTTGTATCATTCATGTGTGGATTGATTTTGCTGTTATTGAGTTGTTGTCTTAATCGTACGATTATTCTTTCTTAGAAACTTATATCTATCGATTTTCAGAACCAAAATCTAGGAGATTTTTGAATCTAAAATTTTGTAACTTTCATAGTATTCATGTCTGGATTGATGTTGCTGTTTTCTTTGCCCTAATCATGTAATTAGCCTTTCTCAGAAACTTTACGTCTATAGATTTTCAGCATCAAAATTTAGGATATTATGGATTTTAAATATTTTTAACTTTAGCAAACATAAAATTGCTTATTTAAACAGTGATTTTCTTCGGCCAGAGTTCATAGCTTAATAACTGTCACTTCATTTGTGATTTATCAAAATACCTTACCAAGGTGGAAGCTTTTATAGTTGATATCTTGCCCATTTTTAAATCTTGTTCAATACTTCATGAATGTTGCCTGTTAGCTGTGACCATTGAATGGTTAATACTTCTTTTCACATCGTTCCTTCTTTCAAATATCATTAAGGTGATTGCTGGTGGATGTTAATGCATGGCTAAGATTAGAGACCGGACGGAAGACTTTAAAGATGCTGTCAACAGGGGGGCTTTGTCTTTGGGATTTAACGAGGTTGGTTTTCATTTTTTATTTTGAGTCTGTTTACCAGTAGCAAATATAATTTCTTTTGTTGATTTACCTTTCTTTTTAAAAAGGGTTGCAGCTTTGAGTTCAGTGGCTTTACTGATCTTTATGCTGTTTGACCATTGTTCGATTGGTTTACAATGTTGTGGTCATTTGTATCTGTTTAGTTTATAAATATGAAGTACATTTCTGTTATACCAGTCTATATCACCTGTTTAGATGGCATGCCATTACTTGATAGAGATGATAACTATTTTTATTTTTATATCTTTTAAAGATACAAATTATAATGTACTGTTGTCTTGATTATTCCTGATCTGCTAGACATCTTAATTGATTAATATCAAACATGGTAATAAGGCAGTCAGATTTCTGTGTCCATAAAAAATTTTTGGATTGGTTTTAGAAGGTAAACATGTGTATATTTGACAGTTGTAGCTACTAGTTTTGATGTGTGATACTGCAACTATTGTCAACAGTCCAAAGGGTACCTCTGTTTGTATGTATTCATAATAATAACATGCAGTTTCTGATCTGATTATTGTCAACAGGCGAAAAGGGCAGCTCTTATGGCATCTTTTATCATTCACAAACCTCGGGAAAGATCACATTTCACCAAAGCTGCGTTGAAAACGGTATACACAATTCTATTACCATATGGCTTTAAAGCAGAGCTGGCAATTTCGACTTGTTTACTTATGAATGAGTCAATTCACGTTTTGTTTTAAGCTGTTCTTTACACAGACATTTGATGTTCCTTATCTGATCTCCTTTTTTTTCTTTCCTTTATTTCTCAGCTAGAAAGCATCGAGACTTTAGAACAATTTTTGAAAAAACACAGGAAGGATTATATAGATCCTCATCGTACCACAGAAGAGGAGAGGGACAGCATTGAGCATGAAGTAAGATTTAAATGTTATTCTTATTTGGAATATAATACAGTTTATACCCAAAAAAGAGGCAGTTCTATGATATAAGACTGTAGCTGGATAACATGCATACTTAAAACAGGGAACAAAAATTAATGTGCGGCTATTCTACAGGTTAGCGTTTTTGTTAAAGCCTGTAAAGAACAGATTGACATTCTCAAAACTAGCATAACTGATGAAGAAGTGAATTCAAAGGGCTGGCTTGGCATTAGAGACAATGCTAATGCTGATACTATTGCACACAAACATGGAGTGGTATGTATAATTTATCCTAACCACCATTTCTTTGTATTTGTGTGTATAATGAACTTGAATCATCAGAATAAGATAATCAACTATAACAAAACATGTTGTGGGAGAGGGTTATTCGGGTATGAGATTAGTTTTAAAGTATTTTATGGGTTTGGGATGGGTATGGTGTCTGATTATCCGGACCCTTTTATCGGGATAATATACTATATAATGTTAAAATTTATGATAAATAGTATGTTGATGTTGTTAGAAACTTGAAAATATGAATATTAGAATTATAGAATTATTAGAAGTGTAGTTGAGTATTTGATATTTCAGACCAGTTTTAGTTGTGAATTTAAGATTGGGTCAGTTCTTATGTGAGTTTAGGATTGGGGCTCGGGTGATGGTCATCCTATCAGCAAAAGCTGAAGGCCACTATAAAGTGCGTGTTGGTGATTTTCATTAATCATAACTTTTCCTTGCTCCAATTCCAGGTTTTAATATTAAGCGAAAAGCTTCATTCAGTAACATCGCAGTTTGATCAACTCAGAGCCGTACGATTTCAAGATGCTATTAATCGAGCTATGCCTAGAAGAAAACCGAAGCGGGCTCCTGCGAAAACTTCTACTGATATCAGCAACAATCTGGAGTCAAGGGAACCAACAACTTCAGAGACCAGGGACCCTGGTGAAATCCAACCCGAACCCATGAAAATCCAGCAGGAACTTTTAGATGACGAAACACGTGCTCTTCAGGTATTATATCATCAATTTTGTGTTTCAGATATTCTAAACTTAATGGGCCAAATGGAGAAAATAAGAAATATTCACTAACAAAGGAAACGGGTTAAATGGGTTGAAAGTCACCCAAAGTGCTTTCTTTGAGGCATACATAGTCCTAAATCGGTGTTTCAGGTCAACCAATATGACCCATACAAAAATTACACGTTTTGACCCGTTCCACAACCCGTCTGACCCAGAGCTCAATAAATTAGTTCATGGTTGAGTAACTCAAGTTGGTTCAGGTAGAGTTGTCAAGTCTTCTAGATGCAGCACGTGACACTGAAACCAAAATGGTAGAGATGTCGGCATTGAATCATCTCATGTCGACACACGTCTTGCAACAGGCTCAACAAATAGAGTATTTGTATGACCAGGTCAGACAACTCAGAATGCTGTTAAACCAAAATGATTTAAATGCTTTTTTGGCCAAAAATAATTAAATGATGTTATTTATAGGCGGTTGAAGCAACAAAGAATGTAGAGATGGGTAACAAGGAATTGACACAAGCTATCCAGCGAAACAGCAGTAGCAGAACATTTCTTTTGCTGTTTCTAGTGGTGCTTACTCTTTCTGTTCTCTTTCTTGACTGGTACAGTTGAATGTTTCTGTTGATCAAGAGCCAAACTGGTATTGAGACTCGGAATTCATATTTGTTAAGTTTAAATGTTTGTCGAGTCAAACGCCAGTGATTCCACATTTTGGCTTGAGTGTCATTATTCGACTATATATATTTTGATATTGGAGTATACAAGGTCAACCAACTGTAATTGAGCATATCCATACAATTTATCTAACATCAAATTCATCATTATGACATCTTTCTTTCATCATTCTCATTTTCTCTTTACGTTGTTACATCATTATGCCATAATCATCAGGTAAACCATGCGTGGGAGATTCATTTTCGCTAGGTTAAACCAATAAAGGGATATTTCATTCTGACCAGGTAGGCTGGGACATAGAGGTGAAAAGAACCAGTTTGAGAACTGGAACCGGTTTTTAATCGAGATGAAGTTATTTAGGAAAACCAAAACCATTTTGGTCGAAACTAGTTTGGAACTGAACTCTATATCTGAAATCGATTTGTAAACCTCTTTGCTGAAACCAACTAAAATGAAACAATTCAGTATAATTGGTTTTAAACTGAGTCAATCCTATACCGTCAGAATCTGGTTTCAAACCGAATTGGGTTTGACCATTGCTGACCCAGACCTAACACGTTTGGAAAAAAAACAAAATGTACACCTCCAGTGGCACATAGCATTCCGTCATATTTGTTTGCTAACGCTTTTAACATTAAACGGTAGTACTCCACACGTGTGGCTTAGGGTGTGTGCAAATCATTGTCGCCTGTCACATACCACCTATACCACCCTTGGCGTGTACATGCAAGCATGTATGTGGTGGTGAACTACTACATGACAACATACCTGCTATCATCACATGTCATATCAACAACACTCGCCCTTTAATGATTACTGGTGATGGTTCAAATCTTATAATAAACATGTTAGGTGAATTTAAAAGTAGATGGATTTAAAAGCAGATTAAAACTTGTTAAAAATAGCAATACTACTAGATATCCTTTTGACTAATGGACAAGATCCACATAACAAGAAATAACTCATAGAGTCATGGGTCATGGGATAACCAAACACCTCTAGTCGAATAAACACAAGAGATTCATTTCTAAGCAGTTTAGAATATTAGCTTTGTATTTTGTACTCTACAATCATTGTCTGTGTACTCGACTTGAAATAGAACCTGACTTTTACAATATTTTTTTTCAAGTCAGTATGATAAATTTGTAGACACAAAGTCTTCTTCGACTAAGGGTGGCTTTAGACAACATTTTCTGTTAGTTTGGATATGTAAGGCCCCGCTCTCTATCTTGTGATTCAACGAGTACCCCTCCCTTGACATTATATCTTGATACGAATTTAGACATTGAACACTCAGGTTAATACTCACTCTCGATACTGATTTTTGGTATTTTTGGATGTTTTGGTCCAATTTTTACAATAACTAAAATGAAGTCACCAATACGGAGGAAATGAAACTTATTATTTTATAGAATAAAATATCCCAACATAATACAAAATAAAACAGAGATATTATACATGAACTAAATTTAGATAAGAAGATAGCAAACTACCAAATCTAACTTATAAAAAAAGATTAGTTTTTAGTTCATATACTGAAAAAATATATCTATATTGAATCGAATCCTCTGTACTCTTGATGATGTATAAAGGTTTAGCACATGTTTATCGGGATCGAATATACATTGGGGGATCGGATACACCATGCCCATGGAGGATCAAAGATTTTAGATATGGAATTGTGAATATGATGCGAGTGGAGACTAGAAAACGTGTGCACAAAGAGCAATGAAAAGTGGCACAACAAAATAACAGATTGACAGGAGCTCACATGCCATGTCATTAAAATCCATTCTATGTTAAAGCACTAGCATGAATATGAGATGTTATACTTGGAAAGAGATGTAATTATCTAAATGGTCATGAATAATATTCTTAGTTTCTTATTCTCTCTTATCGTTTTATATTCAATATACTTATTTGTTCAATAGATTGTTACGACTTACGCTTGTATATAAACATATTCTGACAACTCAGAGTTGCAAACCTTAAAATTAGAATGCGATTGCATTCATGATTCATAGGTTATCATAGCCTTAACCCCTTAACACCTTGTTTCTTAGACAATTATGATACGGGTCTCATCACTATTTTCGAAATATATTTTTTTTTAAACTTTACCGGCTATCAAGAAAATGCTTTGTAATTACGTAAAGACAAATCTAAGCTCTTAAAAATATAAATTCTAAACTACGAGAAAACTAATACAAGGTTAGTTGTCAGTTGTCACTAACCATCAAAGATAAAGCAAGCTTAAACTTTTTTAGGTTAATTACACTTTCTATATGAAATTAGTCATGTGTTTTAATTCAATTGATAATAAACCTAATTTTAACTATTTTGGTCAAAAAAAACCTACCAACTTAGTCTAGTGAATAACAAAACCAAATATATGAGACAAAAGCCAAACTTCACTTCAAGTGAAACCCAAATTCAGACAACAAACATATAATAAACCTTCACAAAGGTTCATCTCCCTAGCAAATTAAGGCTAAAATAAGTTTTAATGTAGAGAAAAGAGTAACATCCTTAAGAATTTCTATTAAAAGAAAACCTACAGGGGGTGTCTTTGAACAACTGGTAAAGTTATTTTGTGACCTTAAGGTCATGAGTTTAAGCTGTGGGAAACATGTCACTCATAAAAGTAGGGTAGTGTCGTGTACATCAAATCATGAAGTGATCCAACATTCTAGCTTCTTCTTGGCCTTTACAAAAAGTAAGAACTAAATCAAACACCACGTATACTCTTTAAGATAAAGAAAACCTAAAACTCTTTAAAAATAGCAAACATGAGTAAATCATTAATCTTAATCTCCAACCTTCAGTTGTCACTCCCAAGTGAGAACTTGAAAATTTAATCGGAACTAGAAACAAAATTAGAAATGAAAAGTGTTGAATTGTTAGTTGGTGACTCAATGTTAACTTCTTTTTGACAAGTTAAGTAGTTTCATGTGATAGTTCAGTTGTTAGTTGACTTACACTCATGTTTTGGTTGTAACATAGTTTTGTTATAGTTTATGGGTGTAGTGTGTAAATGTGCATATAGTTTGTTAAAGTTCGTTGATATAGGGCTTGTTCGTGTATCTCCTGTATCTTTTTTTTCATACTCCTGTAATCAAAGTTCTCAGTTGGAATCGTTGTGTTTTGAATTCAAGTTTCTTTTGATCTTAATTCTTTGTTGTAATTCCACAATTTCGTTAACAATTGGTATCAGAGCTCCGGCTCTCGATCATCAAAGAGGACGATCTTCAAAGAGGGATTGTCAAGATTGGATCAATTACAAGATAATTGAAGAATGGTGAATTCAAACAAGTTCGACATCGAAAAGTTCGACGGGAAAATCGACTTCAGTCTATGGAGATTAAAGATGAAGGCGCTCTTAGTTCATCAAGGAGTCGTTAATGCGTTGAAGGGGGAAGCTGGTTTACTAGCGGCGATGTCAAAAAGCGAGAAGAAGGAGGTTATGGAAAAGGCCCATCGTGTGATTATTCTTAGCCTTGGTGATCGGGTGCTGAGGGAAGCACGAAGGAGACGTCGGCTGCAGGTGTTTGGTCTAAACTAGAAAGTTTGTATATGACCAAATCTCTGGCTAATCAACTCTACCTGAAGAAGAGACTTTACATGTTCCAAATGACGACTGGGAAGTCATTGGAAGACCACATACATGAATTCAATAAGATCCTTCTGGATCTTGAAAACATTGAAGTTGAAATTGAAGATGAGGATAGGGCAATAATCTTTTTGGCATCATTACCTGCTCCATATGAACATTTTGTTGATACATTGATGTTTGGGAGAGACGGCCTGTCGATGGAAGAGGTTGTATCTGCAATGAACTCTAATGAGATGCACAAAAGGGGTGAAACAAAGGATGAGGGTTCAGAAGGCCTTATTGTCAGAGGCAGGCCTGAACACATGGCAAACAAGAATAAGGGGATGAGATCTAGATCTAAATCTAAAGGAAAACTAAGGTGTTTTGTCTGCAACTCAGACAAACACCTGAAAAGGGAGTGCCCTGAATGGAAGAGAAGAAAGGCAGATTTTAGCAAGAGCAAGAATCAAGGTAGAGGTACTCAAGAAGATTCCACAGATGGCTATGATAGTGCTGAGGTCCTAATGGTCTCTAAGAATGATCAAAGGGAGGTTTGGATCCTAGACTCAGGCTGTTCATACCATATGTCACCATACAAAGAATTCTTTCAGGAGTTAGAACTAAAGGATAATGGTATAGTTCAATTGGAGGATGACAGGCCATGTAAAATAGAAGGCATTGGTGTTATGTCCCTTAAACTAGACAATGGCACTACCATAAACCTACGTGGGGTGAGGTATATACCAGAATTAAAAAGGAATTTAATTTCCTAAGGTATCTTTGAGAGAAAAGGATATCATGTGGTTGTGAAAGAGGGTAAAACAAAAGTGGTTAAGGGGGCACTGGTACTCCTGACATGGATTAGAAGAGAGAACAACACCTACGCACTAGATGGGCATGCCATAAAAGGTTATGTATCAGTTGCTGATGTACATAAAACTGATCTTACGGCCTGTAGCATAAAAGGCTTGGCCACATCAGCCATCAAGGGCTTGTAGAATTATAGAAACAAGCTGTAATTGATGGGTTAGGCAGTTGTGAGTTTGGTTCTTATGAGAACTGTATCATGGGGAAGGCTAAAAGAGTTAAGTTCTCAAAGGGTGTTCATAAGACCAATGGAATCTTAGATTACATCCATGCAGACCTTTGGGGTCCCACTAAGACTTTGTCTTTAGGTGGAGCCTCTTACTCCTTGTCTTTAATTGATGACTACTCTAGAAGAGTTTGGGTCTATGTCTTAAAGCATAAGCATGAGGCCTTTAGAAAATTCAAAGAGTGGAAAGTATTAGTTGAGAATCAAATAGGAAAAAGAGTTAAGAAGTTGAGGATAGACAATGGTCTGGAGTTCTGTAACAATAAGTTCACTAATCTATGTACTACCTGTGGTATTGCTAGGCATCTTACAGTCCCAGGTACCCCTCAATAAAATGGATTAGTAGAGTGTATGAATAGAACACTACTAGAAAATATGAGGTGCTTATTGTTGAGAGCTGGTTTGCCTTAGAGTTTTTGGGTAGAAGCTCTAAAG
The DNA here is from genome assembly GCA_018326465.1 of Flaveria floridana. Lineage (NCBI taxonomy): Eukaryota > Viridiplantae > Streptophyta > Magnoliopsida > Asterales > Asteraceae > Flaveria > Flaveria floridana. The sequence continues at coordinate 1,257 of BJCO01000838.1, read as the reverse complement.
ACTGTTGTGTACACTATAAATAGGACTCCATCCTCAGCCATAGGAATGATGGTGCCCATGGAGAGGTGGTCTGGTGATGCTACTGATTATAGCAACCTCAAGCTGGTCTGGGCTTACTCTGATATAAATCAGGTGTAAGGCCCCTCATCCCAGGAAACCTCATAGTTGGTCATTCCTAGCAAAAACATAGATTTAAAACATTCATTTAGATATATATATATTGCAGCAGAAAAGTATAGTAATTTCAATTCATTACAACATAGTTAAATTAAAATATAAACATTGTATTTAAACATCGATTAGTGTTTAAAAATCCTCTTAATATTCTTCTTCATCAGGGATGCCAGTCTTCAGATGCCAAGAAGCTTTAGATCCATGCTCCCATCCAATAAGCCCTAAAGCTCACCTGTCAACTAATATGCATAAAAAGTCAGCTTCGCTTAGTGAATTCTAGGTTTACTTCGTTAAATAACTTTTGTAAAAGGTATTAGCTTTAACATTTGAAAATAATCATCATCCATCAGAACATGATATACACGGATTATTGCTTTATCAATACTTTATCATTACTTCTTAATTATTACTCTTCTTTATCCGTCAATTCTCAGTTACTATCGGTGCCTATGATAAACACGGGACTTTACCGACATACCAATTCAGGCCTTACTGTCGTACCAAAACTGGCCATTATTGTCATGCAAATCCAGGCCTTACTGACCTGCCTGTTCGAACCTTTAGTTTACTATCATGAGGGCACAACATATGCAACCCTCCTTTATCAATTGCTTGCAAGGCTTTACTTTATCAAGGTACATGTTATGGGCACAATAACAGTTCTTTAAGTTTCACTTACATCTTTAGTTTTCACATACACTTAACACATAATAAGAAGTAAACTGTGACAACTCATCCAAAACTCACTCGATTTCTATTTCTGTATGCCAATACAGTAGACCAGTGATGGAACACTCTCACCGTGTGATGGAACACTCTCACCATATAACGCAATTTTCGGGACGAAAATTCTTTCAACATGGGGATAATGTGACATCCGGTAATTTTCCGTTACCAAACTCCGTTAGTTCCGTTAAGCTTTGCATACACGTGTCGTAAGCACACACTAGTTGTCGTTTGACGTTGGTGACTTAAAAATAATTAATAATGTTAATTTAATAATAATCTAGTTGATAAGATGATTATTATTTTATGCTTATGTGTTTACGCGATTTAAAGACTATTTGGGAATTTTATCGCGTA
>BJCO01000837.1:0-17814 GCA_018326465.1 Flaveria floridana | reverse complement strand
TGACATGGATTTTGTTCCTTTAGTCTGAGATACTCTTTAGGTACATGGTCATAAACAAAATTATATGGATCCTCTTCTATGATCACATCTCGTACGGGTGGTTGGTCACCGAACGGAATCTGCGTAACATGTATACCATTTGAAATATGTTGGATGCCATCTCTCTGTGCAACATAATATCTTCTATTAGCCTCCCTTCGTCTTTCATGAAAACTACAATAATCACTCTCATTTGTCATTTGTAATGTTTGACCAACACTGGGGTTTAAGGTAGTAAAATATATCATTTCACGTGACTGGTAAAGCGTAAGGGTGGTGTGCTGGAACTAGTGGTGTGCTAGATTATATTCAAGTTTTCTTTTATTTTAAAAAATTACAAAAATTATCCAAATCTAATATAATTTACATAACTAATACTCCAAATGTAAAATGACCAAAATACCCTCATATTTAACTGTAAAAACTAACAGAGTTAATGTCAGGGACCAAAACCGTTACAAAAATGAAACCACATGGCTTGATATGATCAAAGATTTTTTTTTGTACTGAAATGGTTAAAATGGTTAAACATCAGGGACCAAAACCGAAATTTAGTCTAACATTATTCTGGTGGTGGTAGTGATGATTTTATATTAAAAAGTTTTATATAAAATATAAGGTTATGTATGTTATTAACATGACCTTTAACTCGGGTTCCCTTAACTTTTCAGCTTTAGTTTCTTGCTCGGTGTTACGCACCTGCCCCTCACTTCGTGGGTTCCCAATAGTGTTTTAATATGGCCTTTCGCCCCTCCCCTTTCAACACAACTGATTTCTTATTGTCAATTTACGTTCAATGGTGGCTGAAACTTCATACCATTAAATTCCAGAAGATGCTTACGTAGCATTGGTCAAAGATGGTGAAATTTCATGGCAAATTATAGGCAATGATTACAAAATGGTAAGACATATTATTATATTGGTGTTTATTTTATTTTTATATTCGTTCAAGGGATCTTATATTTTGGTGCATCTTCTGTTTTGCTCGACACAACCGATACTAATTATTTTTATATAACTGTACTCGTTTTATAAGTACCACTATCCAATAAAGTTATAGATCATGTCACAATAGCTCATTCGTGAATCGTGTACCAAGTTATATAGCACTATAACATTCGTATGCACCTCATGAGACCATAAATTTAGACTTGTTATACATGTTAAGATTTCTTGTTATGTGTGCTAATCATTGGATCAAACAAAACTAATAAACATTAGAACTAAATTAGTCTACGACTTGAGGTTTAAATTGTCTGTCGATCAGATCTTTCTTCCCGATGCTCCAACCACCACCGTAATAACTTCTGGCGACCTAATTCCGGTGAAGATCTTCTACCAACAAAGTGGTCAATGCTGGCGGTCGTACGACGGTTATTCCGATCACCGTCGTGATCTTCACATTGATGCTGTCTGAACCACTGATTCCACCTTTCACCGTAGTACTAACCCCAATCTTCACCGGTGACTCACGGCGGCTATGGTGGTGAATCGGTGATAAATTATCATCAGTAGTCTGGATAAGGATGCCCCACATCACTGGTCACAGAAACGAGTGGACGAAAAACAAACACAAAATTGGTGAATTACACCACCACATTGGGTAGAGAGAGGAAGAGACGATGGCTACAAGCGTTGCTCACGGCAATCACTACCACCACCACCAGCAGCAGCGCCACCAGGTACCACGGCGGCAATGCTTCAGTTTCCACCATGGACGGACCTCCATGAACGTGAATGCAGTAACTTCATTTCTGAAACGTTCAATTACGCTGCGAAGGCAAATTAGGGTTCCGAGGTCACCGGTTATCCGTCGATTCGCTAGAGTTTCTGCATCACTTGATCTTACCGAAGACAATGTGCAGCTGGTTTTAGATGATGCTAGATCAAAGGCAAGTTTTAATCTCAACTAACAAATCCAATTTCATATCGGATTATCGATTACATCTAACTAGATTTGGTCTGATTTTCTGCAGTTTTCACACATATTCGATACATCAGTTGGAATGACAGGTAATCTAGCTTTCGGTTTCAGTTTCATTAGATTGAATTCATAAGTTTATAATCTTACTGAAAGCATAGGAATGTGAATTATGAAACAGGAGTTGCAGAATTAGCTGAAGTTGATGGGCCATTTGTGAAGATTAGACTCAAGGGTCGGTTCTGGCATGAAAGGTCTCTGGTATTAGCTAGGCTTGGGAACTATTTGAAGGAAAGGATCCCTGTAAGTTCATTCCACTATGAATTTGCAATATGATACGCGTTAACTGTTAGAAACGTTACTCGTCGATGGTTGGTTGGTTTCTCTAATGGCGTAAATGCTGTTTTGCAGGAGATATTAGAGGTGGATATTGAAGATGAGAAGCAATTGGATGACAGCCCTGAAAACTTTTGATGTTTTGGAATCAAGATTCATGAACACCACATACCACAATGTTGTTGTAAGCTTTCATCTAATTAGTAACTGATAACCAAGATACTTTTAGAACACATGTTTCATATGTTGAATTCAACATCTCATCTTGGTAATTTGTTTTCAATTAGTTACAGTTTCTGATTTCCAATAGATTGATTAAGCATAAACAATAGATAAGTTATTAACATAACTGTTTAGTTGCTAGTTAGGACCAGAGTATGATCAAACCCTGCGACAGCTTGCAAAACATTAGTACCTTCTGAAAACTCTACCAACATGGGTTCAGTCTCGTCTGCAGAACTACCCAGCCCGAGCCTTCCGTTTCTACCACAACCCCATGAAAAAAGCTCTCCGTCGGTCATGACCGCAATGGAGTGCACACGTCCACCTGAAACTGACAACGGGCTTTCCCCTAAAAGTCCATCAACAGGCAATGGGATGTTTGTGGGACCCACCCTCCCGAGCTGAGAATTCTGACCCCAGCCCCATGAATAGACACCCGAAATGCCACTTCCCCCATCTGCTGATGGGATTCGGCATATTGCTAAAGAATGGCCCAACCCGGAAGCAACAGAGACAGGGTAGACGCTTATGTCAACTGGAAGAAATTCCATATCTTGTGTTGATCTACCCAATTGCCCATATGCATTGCTTCCACCACTGAGTAAGGTTCCATCACCTGAAACAAGAACCCAAGATTTGACAAATTAGAAAACAAAGTAACCAGCTTTAATCAGATGCATGTTTTGGGTAACTGGTAACCTACTTGTTTTACACAAAAGAAAACCATCAAAGACTCAAAACTAAGGTAATCTTTCCAGTTAGACGGTTTCTAGATTCCACATTTTGACCATCTAGGCGCCTCATAAAAAAAATTCAAACAAGTTATCAATATGTAAAGTGAAATCTTTGAAAGTTAGGTACCTTGGAATGATTTTCTTGATATAATTTTGTGCAAAATAAGATGGTTGATAGAAGTGACACGCTTGAGTGTATTGAGTTAAAAACCATAGCCTCTAGATATAGAATATTACTCACATCCGACCATGCTAATAATCCCATATCCGGTTACTAGTAGTGATTTTTAACTTCTCAACCGCAAACCAAATCAAACCAAGAGTGCAAGACAATACAAAAGTCTAACATGACTTACGTAGAAGAACCAAGACGATACAAAGGTCTAACATGACTTACGTAGAAGAACCAAGGTGTGATCAAGCCCACATGACACATCAGCAACCTCAACACCTTTTAGTTCATCGATTAAACAGGGTACCCAGATTATGGGCATATCATTCTCCTTATCCATAGCTTCCAAAACCACTTTCTCAGCATCTTCAAGCTTCAAACCTGAAGACAAATTAGCATTTGAATCAAGCGGTGAAGCCCCCATAATCCTCCTCTTTCCCAATCTACCATCTGCAGAATAACCCCAACCAAACAGCCTTCCATCTTTCGTAAGTGCAACAGCATGCCCCCATCCAAATGATACCTGTTCATCACAATGTATAAGATGCTTTAAACCGCGATTGAAGAAACAATATAATCATATCCTTCAAGGAGGTGACACATGGTAAGCGCCCGAGTCCCTCTTACAGTATCTCACTGTCTTAGATTCGGATCAAGCTTTCACTGGTTTTTTACTCGATATCATATGAATGCTTTCAAAATGCAATGCTAAACACCCCTAGGTTTAAAGATGATATCCAGAATCATTAATTCTACCTTAAGAATGGTAATTAAACCACCTTAATTATCTCTTCATCATCAAGAACTTTAATCCTCGAGGGAACAACAGCCTCTGTAACCCCATCTCCAAGCCCTAATTGACCCCTCTTCGATTTCCCCCAAATCCACAACGATCCATCAACTCCAATCGCCGCTGATACAACCCCTGATGCAGACGCCGATCGAACACCACTCAATTCCATCACTCTCTGTGGCTCGAACCATGATTCTCTGTCACAAAACGAACACCAATTTAGCATTCAACATTACAATCAACCTACTGTTTCTGTTTCAGAGATGGTAAAGGGAAATCATACCTAGAGGAATCAATGGAACGCCCAAGCTGGTGTTCGACATTCCGGCCCCATGACCAGAGGTGGCCGTCGGAGGTGACGGCGAGAGAGTGGTAGTGGCCGGTGGCGACGGTGGAAACGTCGGGAGGTAGGGTGGAGATCGGAGTTGGTTCGTATGCGTCGGAACCGATTCCGGTGACGGAGGTGGGTAGGCCAAGGGCGCCGTGGCTGCCGTCGCCGAAGCTCATTACGGTGGTTGTTATCCGTCGACGGCCGGCGACGGCGTTGAACGACGCCTTCTTCAATAATCGAAGCATCATTTGTATACTGTTGAGTGTTGATCTCGTTTTGATGTACACCTATATATCGCTTAATGTTGATAATAAATGATATATAAAATATTATTAAAAGTTTTTAAAATTCCACTCTTTTTTTCAAACTTATAATTTTTACATAGAAAAATATTTAGAAAAAATTATACCGTAAAAAAATAAGCGTTTTTATCTTTAAAACACGCATAATGTTGACATATAAAAATGATTTTTTTCATGTTATTTAATTTCGTTGTGTAATGTTAGTCAGATTATTGTGTAATATTGGTGAGATCATTGAATTTAATGTTCATTATTGTGTTTTCTATTTGCGTTTTTCTAAATGATACTTTTTAAATAACACAATGTTAAAAATGCAAGTTTTTTTTATGTTTTCCAATTCATTGTATAACTTTGATCAGGTCAGCGTGTAATCCCCGTCAAGCAACTTATTGTGTCTAATATTGATCATCGAGTCTAATGCTAGCTATTGTGTTATTCATGTGTTTAATGCGGATGCTCGTGTATAATGTTGACTATTGTGTTATTTGTTGTGTTTTTCTAAAATGATGATTTTCAAATAACATAATGTTGAAAAGTATAAACTTTTTACATTTTCAGTTTATTGTGTAATTCTCATTAGGTAATTACGTAATTCTCATCAATTCATAAGATTACACAATGATCTGATGAAATTACACAATGACTTAAAAAACTTGATTTTTTTTTAATATCAACAGTATACACGTTATAAAGATAAACGATGCTCATTTTTATGCTATAATTTTTATAAATAAAAAACTAATATCATACGAAAAGTTATGAACGTTTAAAAAAATGAGGAATTTGAGAAGGAAGAACATTAACGATTTTGTCTTCAGCCTAATCTTGATCACAAAGACACGTGTTAACATCTTAATACTTTTTACACTTTTTATTTTGTAAGAATTATCAGCACCATTATCAGATAGATTCGCCAAATTCGCTGCAAAACGTCCAGAATGAGGCCAGCTCGGAGCTCCTCGACCACTACCAAAACGACCGCCAGCACCTTTCGACTTGTTTCCTTGCCAATTTGATCGGACTGAACGACCTCCAGTTCCACCACGAGAGTAATCCGTAGGTGTATAGTGAAAATGACAAGTAGATGCTTTGTGACTAGATTTGACACAAATCTGGCATATAACAGTGGTGGTTGAAGTTGGATGTGGTGAAGATGTAGTTGAAGCATTCATAGCAGCAAGAATAGGCTGAGAATTTGATTGTCATTGCATCAGACGAGCTTCATATGTAAGTAGCTTTGATTTAAGTTGAGAAAAGGTAAGAGTCTTCTCTTGATTCTCAACATTCATAACAAAATTCTCAAAATCAAACAATCCTTGAAGAATTTGTAAAACCAGTAATCATCAGAAATTGTATCTCCGGTTGCATTTAGTGAATCAACAATCTCTTTTGTTTCGTTAAGAAAAATAATCATTGATTTTGTATTCTGTTTTAAGAGATAAAATTGAGTTCTTAACTGAGATTGCTTAGCAAAAACAATCTGGACAAATGAATCTTCAATAGCTTTCCATAAGGATGAGGTGGAAGATGAATTTCTAACAAGATGAAGAATCGAAGGAGATAAAGTAGCTGTTATCAGTGCTTGAACATAGCCATCGCTTTTCTCCCATTCTGCTCTATTAACTGAGGTAGAAGATGGCTTAGGTATGTCAGATTTGATGAACTTAAACAAACCTAAAGTCTTCAAGATAGTAACAATTTGATGCTTCTAGTTTAGATTGTTTGAATCATCAAGTTCGATTGATAGAAAATTGGCAATATTAGGTAATGAACTAAAGGAATCCGTAGTGGAATGTGTTGTTGTAGAAGAGGATGAAGATGAAGTGGTCGAAGGCATGATGGTAGAAGACGGTGTCACGGTGGCGAAAAGGTTAGAGTTGCCGGAGGAGATCACCAGAACTCACAGAGCATAGCTCTGGTACCATGAAAACAAAGGATATAAAGACTGTAATGTGTATTCTCTCTAATTATCTCAATGAAAACAACTAACAACCTTCAACTAACATAACAGAATATGAATGATATCTCTAATAATTTTCTTATAAATTATAAAAATTATATCGACCCCAAAGAAAGTCTTTGTGAGAAATAGAGGTGTTCGTGATTCGGTTTGGTGGGTTTGTTAAAGATTTTAAGCTGACTAGTTAACTATGATTTTGTAGAATGACTAACCAAACTGACAAATTGAACGTGTTGGTTGGACTAATCAGTTCTTCTGATTTGACGATTCAATGTTTGGCTTTAGTGATTAAATGGTTTGAAATATTTTTTAAGTTCAATTTACGCTAAAATTTAAAATAGTAAAGATGGTTCATCGTATAATGCAGTTGTATAGCTACATATTTCAAAAATGAAAAAAAAAAATATACATAAAAAACAAAGGTTTCTCTATCACCAATTTCATGTTTTAGACCTCACTAAACCGTAAACTAAACCTTTTCGACCTCAAATCGGCTTAACCATACGACTTGATTTGGTGAACGGTTGTACGGGTAGTTTCAATGGTTAATGGGTTAGCTTCCAATCAAACCATAATATCTTGGTGATGAGAATCAACCTTACCTGGTTGGTTCATATTGAATGTATTTTGAGATTTAAAATGTTGATTTCTTGGTTTAGATAAGGAAACGAGACTATAAAGAACACAAGACAAAGTTTAATTACAACAAGACTAAAGGTGTAAAAGTTTATGCATAGTGAAGAAAAATTTAGAACAAGATGTTAATGAAATGATGACGGCATAATCTTGATAACCCTTAAAAGTTAAAGAAGTTTATTTTGGATGATAAGAAAATGGACAATGTCATGTAACAACTGATAACATGATGATTATTACAAGTGTGTTGATTTGTTATAATGTTTTTCTCAAAGAAACCTTAAATTATTGTAATTTTTTATCATTTAAAATTTTAGTAGCTTAAAAGGTAAAGAAAGAATTAAGATTAAGCCATGTTTAATACTTCAATTACAGGGATGAAACATTTTTACCATTAGTTCTATAGAAGAAGTTTTTAAGAGAATTACAGAAAGAAGGAGAAACAAGGGAACGTAAACTGGCTCAATCGTTTTGAGTCTACAATATATTTTAAAATTTGGTTACTTTTCATAAAAAGAGATAAAAGCAATGTTTCATCTGTTGTTTAAGTCATTCAAATTCTATGAAAGTCATTCAAATTAGCATGGCTTATAAAAAATGTATGGTAACTAATTATCATCAGTAGTAACTTATTATCAATAACAACTACAATGTTTCATCTGTTGTTGTTTAAGTCAATTAATATTTTTAATAATAGTTTACCGTTATTTGATTCTCATAGTTGAAACTCTATGAAAGTCCTTCAAATCTGCATGGCTTATAAAAAATTATATGGTAACTGATTATTATTAGTAGTAGCTTATCATCAACAACTACGATAAGTTTCAATCATCACTACATACAATCATTAAAGTTGCTTCAAAGTTATGTTTTTTTTTATTGTTTTCTTTTGTTTTCATCTTACAGCTTTTAAAATACGACTGTTTTATAAAATTTGGATTTAACATTGTGACTTATATTTTTAAACTACATAAACATTTTTAAACAAAGAGTAAAAAGAAGTTAGTTCTTGGCTTGCTGCTCTATGTACGTCATTTCCTTTTTCAATGTTTTTCTATTTTCTTTTTATTTCTTTTTTAACCTCACCCTCTTTCGAGTAAATTGTTATATTTCTATTCTTTTATTTTTTTAATCTAAATTTGGTTTTCTTTTCAGTTATTTTTTAATATTTATTTGATTATAATATTATAGCTTTTTGTTAGGCCTAGAAATCTGTATAGGTTTAGTTTCTTGAATTAATCATTATAATATCTGTTGTAACCTCTCAACATTATGTATACAATATATGTATATAGGTTAACCCATATGTTATGTGTTGCTTTATATATATGTTGCAGGGAAAATCATTGACTGACTGTTGAAACATCTACGGAAGAACAAAATGTTCTTCCGTAGATCATCGAACAAATCAAGGACCGTGGAACTCCCGCGGAAGGCTTACAAGATCAATATTCAAGTTCATGCAACTCCCAAAGAACTGACTTACTGCGGAAGAACAAGATTCATGCGGAAGAACAATATTCCTGCAAAAGATCAACTTGATATATTTCACCAAAATATATCAAGTTAACAAAAGTCAACCCTTAAAGTAAAAGTAAACATCTACGGATGACTTATACTTTAGCCAGAGAATATCGCATGATCATATTCTCTGAATAACAACCTTACCCCGATAAGAAAGTTATAGTTTTCAAATCAGTACACTCTAAGCCTATAAATACAAAGCTTAGGTATACAATCAAAGAGAACTCGACTGCCGTCAAACCCTAGCTGCCGCAATCGTATTCACAGCAATACATAAGCATCAACAAAGCATTAGAATCTTAGCAAAGTGTTAGCAAAGTGTTAGCAAAGCAAATCATTCATTCATCGTTGTAAACATTCATCGATACTTAATAAAAATCTTTTTTTTTAATATTTACAAGTGCTCTTGCGGTATTAGTCAATTGTTATTAATTAGTTTGAGTGTTGAATTCGTTTTTAATATTGATATATTTGTTTATTATTACGTATTCAATTGATCAAGCGACAAAACCTTGATAATTCCGCGATCATTTTTTTGTTAATAAGTAAACTGATAGTTCTCTAAACGATCATTGGATTCACACTTTTCAAGTGTTAAATTTGGGTTTATCATACGAGACCATCTTACGTGTAATTAAACCTAACACCTTTATAAATAAACATTTTATTTCTGTAACAAACACTGCTGAAATAATTTTTTTTAAAATATACATCTTATTTTATTTTTTCAGCGGTAAAATGTCTGCAGTCTGCGGGCGACATCCGCAGACTGCGGACGACATTTGCGGACGACATCTGCAGACTGCGGACGACATCTGCAGACATCTATAAAAGAATAGGTGGAATAAAAACAAACACCATCTTAACATCACGGGGTGAATAAACAACTAGCTTTTATTATTTCATGATGATGATACCCATTCCCCTCACTACTTTTCGATTTTTATTAACTTTCTTAATTATATTCTAAAGATCCAAGAAACAATAATAGCATATAAATTCGTATAGAGATATTTAACTATTTATGTATTCATCCATCCATTGACTATGTTTAGTTGTTTATTTGAAAATTTATTTAAATAAAAAACAAGAAAGATAAAAAACAAGTAATACTCTAACAAAATCTAATATTCATCAAATTCCCAAGGCCACCAATATACCATTTAACAAGAGAGATAAAAATCTCTTATCCAAGCAAGTGATCTGCCACATGTGATAACCTCATTGGAACAAATGAACCCAAACCTGATCTTCAAATTCAGGCTGGCTCAACACCAACCACAACCACAACCTCACTTGGTCCACCACTCTTCATCCTCTCCCTTATATTTTCACCAGTAGTTCACTAATGGTGGCACCAACAACCTCCAAATCTTTTCAAGAAAATGGCAACACAAGCATTGGCTTCATCATCATCACTCACCTCCTCAGTTGAGTCTGCAAGGCAGATCCTTGGAGCTAGACCACTTCACACACCAACAAGAAAGATATCTTTTCTTGTCAAAGCTGCTTCCACCCCTCCTGTTAAGGTGAAGTATTAGATATATCATATATGTATATGCATGTATGTTTGTATGAATGTTTGTGTGGTGGTATGTATGGATGTATGTATGTATGTTATGTGTGAGTGGATCAATTCTTGATGCTTATTTTGTGTGTATCAGCAAGGAGCAGACAGACAACTGTGGTTTGCATCCAAACAGTCTCTTTCTTACCTGGATGGAAGGTAATTTATGGCTAAAGAAAAAATTTATTTTTTGCTTCATTTCTATTACAGAAAGATAAAGAATTAAAGATTGACTTTTGAATTTAAAGATATGTGTTTTTCAACTCAGGCATGAAATCTTGAATCATGTTGTGATTCAAGAGTGTTCTTGCTTGGTATTGTAATCAAACATCTGTTTTGAAGATAAAGATTTTTACCACAAAGAAACGACTTTTGTAGTCAGAAGCCAAAAGTTAGTGTAGTTGGACTTCGGCTTACATGAAATCTTGAGGTTTCTGAGAAAATTTTAGGAACCAGATCCCATGTTATTATAGTATAGTATTAGAAAGAGGAAAAAGTTTGTTTAAGCTTGAAAATAAACACTGTTCCAACAAAAAAATGATAAAGTTTGACTGTTAAAGTCAAAGCTTAGGCGTTCTATCTTAAAGACTGACACAAATATCTATTACTTGTTGTGAAATATTATAATCTAAATTTATTATAAGTAGAAAAGGAGAAAAGGGTTGTGCTTGCTTGATATTGTAATGATGTAATCAATAATCAATTTTGACGATCAAGATTTGAACTCAAAAGTCAAAGCCTTTGTACTTGGTTTTCTTCACCTAAAACTTTGAAGTTTGCAGTCTCCCAGGTGACTTTGGATTTGACCCACTTGGTCTTTCAGACCCAGAAGGGACCGGTGGGTTCATCGAACCCAAGTGGCTAGCTTACGGAGAGGTCATCAACGGCCGGTTCGCCATGTTGGGAGCAGCTGGAGCCATTGCACCCGAGATTCTTGGCAAGCTGGGGCTCATCCCAGCCGAAACCGCCCTCCCATGGTTCAAGACCGGTGTCATCCCCCCGGCCGGCACATACGACTACTGGGCCGACCCATTCACCCTATTTGTATTAGAAATGGCACTTATGGGCTTTGCCGAACACAGAAGACTCCAAGATTGGTACAACCCGGGTTCAATGGGAAAACAATACTTTTTGGGCCTAGAGAAAGGGTTCTCCGGGTCGGGTGACCCCGCGTACCCGGGCGGCCCGTTCTTCAACCCGTTAGGGTTCGGAAAAGATGAGAAGTCAATGAAGGAATTGAAGCTAAAAGAGATCAAGAATGGTAGATTGGCTATGTTGGCCATTTTGGGCTACTTCATTCAGGGTTTGGTGACTGGTGTTGGGCCTTTCCAGAACCTTTTGGACCATTTGGCTGACCCGGTCAACAACAATGTGTTGACCAGCCTTAAGTTTCACTAGTCACTAATCACTATCTTCCTTCCTATATGTAATATCATGTGCAGAATTTCTTGAAATATTATTATTAATTTGTGACGGGTTTAATGATATGTTAAGGATACCAAAACCTGCTTGTTGTAATATGTATTTACTAAACATGTTTGTTTGTGCATGCATGTACTTAAGCAAAAGGAGTTACGTTAAATCTAATGATCTCAAATTCTAATAGTAACAAATAATGGCAATAAGTGTTATGATCTCATAATGGGCTTCTTACCTTCATTTGGGTCTCTTGTCAGCCCATTAGGCAAGGGTTTAAATTAAACAAAAACTTATTATTGGTCGGTAACCATGTTCTCTAAGAAGTTGTTTCGTAGCCTCTTAATGATCATTAAAAGGCTACCTCTAATTGTTTATAACTTCTTAAAGGTTAAGAGGTAACCCTAATGTCGAATGATTAAGAGGTATCATCAAGATTTAACCTCTTAACCGTTCAGCATCAGGGTTACCTATTAACCATTAAAAGGTAGCATCTTAATTATCATTAAAAGTCTACCAAACAACCCTTTTAAGTCTTTAAACCTTTGACAACCATATTCTAAGGGCACATGAAAAAATAAAGCAAACTAAGGGGCTGTTTGTAAAATCTGATTGAATAAGTGCTGAATGAATAAGAAGGTCTGAACTAGTAAGAGGTCTGAACCAGTAAGAGGTCTGAACTAATAAGTATGTTTGGTTACACCTTAATTTATTAACCCCTTATTTCATCCCTAAACACCCACACCACCCACTGCCCAACCCTTTTCTCTCGCAGACCTCACGCCATCACCACCACCACTACTGTCTGACTCGCCACTGCCGCCGACGCCGACGCAATGGGCCGCCTCCACCGCCCTTCGGCCATCTCCACCTTAACTCTCACTAACACCCCACGATTAACGCCTCAAAACATACAAAAACGAACCACACAAACATCCAGAATTAAGATGCTAGAGTAAGGTGAAAACTAAGAAAACCTTGAAGGGGCGGCGAGCTGAAGGGGTGGCGGGCTGAAGGGGCGACGGGTTGAAGGGGCCGGCGATCTGAAGGGGCCGGCGAGCAGCAGGGGGTTCGAGCTGAACAGGCCAGCGAGCTGAAGGGGCGACCGCGATTTCAAACTGAGGTGTTGCGTTTGTAACACCTGACCCCTCATACCACCAATATTGTCCGCTTTACCCACGAGTAGCTCACGAATTTGCTTTTGGTTGCCCAGGTGAAAACTTCCTAGGGAGGTCACACATCCTTGGATTGCTGCCACCTGAGCACGCTTAACTGTGGAGTTCTCCTCTCATCCACAACCAATAAGCCCAAAACGCGTTGATGATATTAGAGACCAGACATTCCTTATGAACCAGGAATCTCTCTTGTCCACGGCCGATGTGAGATTTATGTAGGGTGTCACAATCACCGCCCCCCTTTGGACTCATCGTCCTCGATGAGCTCGAGAAATCACAATCCTTGGTGAGGTATGTCCCACATCCCGAACGACACAGGAGTGGGTCTGATACCATTCTGTAACACCCGACCCCTCATACCACCAATATTGTCCGCTTTGCCCACGAGTAGCTCACGGATTTGCTTTTGGTTACCCAGGTGAAAACTTCCCAGGGAGGTCACCCATCCTTGGATTGCTACCACCTGAGCACACTTAACTGTGAAGTTCTCCTCTCATCCACAGCCAATACGCCCAAAACGCGTTGATGATATTAGAGACCAGACATTTCTTATGAACCAGAAATCTCTTCTGTCCACGGCCGATATGGGATTTATGTAGGGTGTCACAGCGTTGGTGATGGCCGGCGAGCTCAGTGGAAGGGAAGGGGGAGGTATGCGTGGTTGTCTTTTTAGGTCAGACAATGGAGCATGTCTGACCTAATAAGAGAGGGAATAAGAGCCCATTTTTCAATCAGTGGTATCCAATCAAACGCAAAGGTCTGACCGAGTCAGACATATACATCTGACCAGGGTCACTAAAACCCAAACAAACAGGGGCTAAATGTTTCTAAGACTGGTTTGAACCACAAATAGCTTGTTTGTCTTCATCTATGAATTAGTGTATGATATTTTCGAATTAGTCCTCTTATTTGTAGTATACACATATAGTTTGTTTTACTATACCTAAATTTGTTTGATTGTATATAAAGCAACAGAATTTAATTATAAGAATTTACAAGAACGTTTATGGGTGGTTAATATCTTTATAATATAGATAATATAGAGGTACCCACATGATACGATAGAAAACACAACCTACTAACATATATAGTTGTACTCGCTCAAATCGTTAAATAGTGAAGTATCATATAGATTTTTATTTTTAATAACAATTTTATAAAATAAAGTAATATGAAATCATATATTATAAAAATAATTTTGAGAATTTAATTAAACATGAAATTGATTGTTTACATAATTAAATTTTAAAGTAAATTTCGTTATTAGTTGTATTAAATGTAAAATTGAACTTGTACTCTAACTTATGGTATATATAACCAATATTATTGAGAAGAGTAGAAACAAAGGGTACGCTCTCTAGAAGATTTGGTCGGAGCTGTTCACTTTCACTCGGTCGACCGGTATCTTGAAACATCTTCACTTGCGGGGCAGGGGTGGAAACATTCGGTTATATTTTTGTATCCTACTACTCTAATAAAAGGGTAACAAGGGTTGTCACATGTCACTTTTTAGACTCACTTAATGTCACATGACATCTTGACATTTAACAAAAAATATTTTTCCCGCCTAAAAGAATTCAATCTATCATTTTTGTTTTAATTTTTTTAAATACACATTTTGTTTTCAAATATAACTCTATCCAAAATTAATTGAATATAAGTCAAAATCTTCCATTTTAAACTACAAAACATATATCTTTTACTTTTACTCTTAGCAAACTCTATTGGTTAATTTTAAAATTATATTCTTATCAAATCTTTAATTTTTGAAAGACAAAATAAATCATAATTTTAATATAAATGTTTACTTTAAGATTGTATAGTACCAATCACGGACACATCAATTATAATGTTTTATATATTTTTTCTATAGAAACTACTATTAATAAAAATAAAGAATTGCTTTTAGAAATTAAAATAAAACAGTATTAAAAATATATCTAAATTAGACATCAGTATTTTCAATTGTCTTTTATTTCATTACCGTCTTTTTTTCTTTTTTTATTTGTTACCATCAATAAAATCATTATTTTACAAAATTTAATATGTTTCTAACTAATTTTGAAACGTCTTATTTCGTTAGAAATATTTTATTTTATTTCATAAGTGATTTCTTTAATTTATCAGATAATATTTTTTTATAGTTTTTCTTTTTATCCAGTTTATTATATTATTTTTTATTTAGATAGAACTCTTTAATCAAGTCTATTAACATATAGAGTAGCTATTTTTAGTATGGAATATAGAAAGTTTTTTAATTGATTTTTGTATTGTCCATGCTTAATTGTATTATCATGTGAGCGTAAGTTTAATAGTAAACTCAACTAAATATGTGCATGATTATGGGTTATAATTAGTATCATAATGCATTACAGACACTTCTTTCTATGAGTCTATTTTTTTAGTAAATTTTCATACAATTTTATTTACACTATCATATTTTACGTTTTTTGTCATTTACAATTGCTCGAAACGAGATTAGGCAATATTTACTTTTTTTTATTTGTCAAGTTAGGTTATTTAATTAAAATTTTAAACTCGTGTATATTATCAATGGTTTTCTCATACAATACTTTGTTAAAAATTTGATATAATTATTTATTACTTATAATTTTTACTCATATGTAATTTTAATCGTATATTTTAAAATATCGTTTTATAATTAATATAATTTTATTTTATTTAATATATTATTTATTAAACCCGTGTAATACACGGGTTTACTAAATCTAGTTTAATCATATAATTGATATGTATGTAAAATATAATTAAGATAATCAGATAATAAAAGATAATTTTACCCCTTAAACTTTTAAAATTTAATGTAAAAAGTTTATTAAATATATTATAGTATAACCTAGATAAGAAACCTAGAATTAGATTATAAGTATTTTGTTATCTTATTGGTGCTTACAGATTAAAGAAAAAAATAGAAATTCAGCTGAAGAAGATGATCTAAATGGTCTGCTGGCGGATTTTAGGCTTTTATACTTTGCCTTTTGTTCAGTCACAAAAGTCATCCGTCTTAAAACAGAAACATGCTCAAATCAAAGAAAAAGTAATAATAATTATTTCTTATAAATTAACTATGCAACATACCCAAATATTTTATCAACATCATATTAACACATCTTATCAAAAACACTGTTCGTTATAAGACTGAAATGGAAAATGGCTATATATCTAGTCTTGTTGAGTCCATTTGAACCTCAATCATTTGAATCGTGAACCTGAATAGGTGGTCGGATGAGATTTAGAAAATTTATTTTAAACTTTATTATTTATTTCATGTTTTATATATATAAACAAACAAACAAACCTACCTACATCTCACGTATAGTCTAACTATATATTTGTTTTTTGAAATTGATCCTGCTAGTGAACCGATAAGACAAAGGGCTACACAACCAATTCACTTATAAAAACTATTAACTAAAACATAACAAAACTCTCAACAAACAAGGCATGTCTAGGTATATCAACCAGAGACAAACATGGTGTAAGTTTAAATTTTTATAGGAACACATTGATAGAAACAAAATGTAAAATAAAAGTTATTGTTAAAAAAGTAGAAACAAAATTAAAATAACAAATTATTGCACTAAAAAGCAAACAACAAGGCTTCATTCCTAACCCTTTTTATGACAAACATACATACACAAGCAACAAATTTAACAACCACCACCGCCTCCGCCACCGCCACCGCCACCGCCACCTCCGCCTCCGCCACCGCCACCTCCGCCATCACCACCACCAACACCACAGCCACCACCAACACCACAGCCACCACCATTATGATAACCACCACCAGTGTTGTGGCCGCCTCCAGCAGTACCACCACCACCTCCACCGCCACTGCAGCCATTTACACCAAAACATAGCACGCAAATGAAGAAGAATAGACTAAACACTACGACACCAATAGCAATAATTATACTCATGATGGAGTAGCAATAGCTAAAGAGATTTTAATTAGCTTAAAGTTTAAAGAGATATGATACGGGTAGATTACTATTATTCTAAAACATATAAATATAAAGACGTATGAGCATTTTTTTATCCTCAAGCAACACTTTCCTATGATCTTAGTAGATACGTAACTTAAGAGTAGAAATTTAAATTGTCATCGACAAATTGAATTTATTAATGGAAACTACAAGGAATATGCATGTATGAAAGCGCTCCTTTTGTTTGTTGTTTACTGGATACATGAATAAAGAATATTATACATTGTTATATTTTTTTAATTTAATTAAATTACTAACAAAAACAAAGATGCATGGCAATATCTCACTCATAGAGATGTTACTTTCAAATTATATTACTAGACATGAAGAGAATCAAGGTTTTTCATCTTTATTAAGCTATTTCTCTCGTTCAATTAACGTCACATTAGATTATTTTTCCATTTTTATCAATATGTCACACAACACATGCGCATCTCTATGTCGTTCGTTCATACGAATTAATAATATGTATCAACTAGAAATAAACTATATAAATTTAAAACGATTGCACTGGAAAACAGACAAAAAGTACGCTTCATTATTGAACTTCTCCTGAGTACTAAAGAGAAGAATACTTTGCTTCATTATTGTTAGGATTTTTTGGCTATATGAAAATGTTCCCATCCCACATTGGTGCAAGGATGAAAGCTTGGGAGGACTCCAAGCTTATAAAAGAAGT
>BJCO01000836.1:0-12198 GCA_018326465.1 Flaveria floridana | reverse complement strand
CAGAATCGCCGCCGTATCGGACTGATTCACTCGTCTAAGCGGTCTAACAGTCGATTCAGATCCATGAGCCGTTCTATTGAGATCAAATCAAGATGAAGATGATGAAGATGTATTGGGAGAAACAGAGAGTAGGTGTTTTGAGAGAGAGAGAGAACAAAGAGGTACTATCCCCAAACTCTTTGAGATATTTACTTGCTTTATTCACTTGTACATCATGCTTAAACACTTTGCTTTATGGTTTTTAAAGTATAGTACAATACGGATTTGATGATTTAAAAAAATACAATAGATGTAGAAGATAATGTATATTGGTCATATTAAAACATCCAAAGGTCCAATCGCTTATAGATTTAAGGCTTTAAGCGGCTTAAACGGTAACTGTTTATGCCTTTGGGCTTAGGCCCAACTAGGTGATATCGAACGAGAAAATGAAAAATAAAAATTAACACACATTCATTCATTTGAAGTCGTGGATTTTAATTAAGGATTTATGATCAATGTTGTGTGTTGCAAAAGGAAAATAAATATTTTGTCAGATACATCAAGATTTTAACATATTCAACGTCAGGTAATGTTAACCAAAATAGGTTAATGATTAAAATGATCAAAACTAATTATTATAATATCCAGTTTGGTTATTAACCGTTTGCAAAGGTATTTAAATCAATTAATTCAAAAAGCAGGTTCGATTAATATATTACCTCTAAATTGATCATTCAAATGGTTTGTATGGTAGCCATTTAATTATTCGATTAATATGTTACCTCTAAATTTATCAAAGATAGAGTGTGTTTGATTCACTTGAAGTACCTCTTAATGATTCATGAAATGAAGCCTTTTAATAAGTGAGTTTCCAAAACATGCTAAATAATTCAGATGCTACGTCTTATTTAATCAAAAATTTTAATTGTTCAACATAACGTTACCAAATAACCCCTAACTCCTATATATTTATCGCATACACCCAACTTTTCACTCTTTCAAGTATATATCCACATTTATTTCTATTATAATTGTTGTTAAATAGTAAACAATGTTTCTTACAAGTTACAACTTATTTAATTCATAAGCTATTATGATTATTATTATGTACATGGGTGGAAATTATACTAGACACACAACTTACACATCACTATTGGGCTAAGTTATGTACATGGGTGGATATTATACTTGTCGCTTGTGATGTACTTGAAATATACTCGTTAAAATTTCAAATTTAGATAAACTTAAACGAGCTTAGGCTTAATCAAAACTTGTCTAATAGACGAGTCCAAGCTCACACTTGTTTAATTACATAAGCTCGAGTCTGCCAGAACTCGTTTACACCCATATTTATAGTTGATTTGTCAAAAAGAAGTTTATAGAGATAGTAGCTTACATAGAGTTATTTTCACTAGCTGTGTATCTAACAAAAAGATTTTTAAAAAAGAAAATGCTTGAGCACCAAACTAATAGAAAAAAGGAGGAATTAATATACATCACATGATATTGAGTGTTATGTAGGCTAATAAAAACACATTGATAATAAATGACCTATGCTAACAATAAATATATTAATATTAACAATTAACAAATGACCTAAAAGTGGTGTGGTCGAGCTAATTTGTATAATACAATATAGTACAAACATAAACATAACATGGTACATCACATATTATGTAGTATATAATATAGTTATACAATTGCATGCAGATCATTCAACGTTTTATCTAACAAAAATATTTGATATGAGGTACAAAATTACTATTACATTTTTAGAATTTTGTTAATTGTCACTTCCTTTACATTTATTTTTATATATATTTTAAATAATTTGACATGTGTCTTGTTGATCGTCACTTCCTTTGTATTTATTTTTCTTCTTTTACTATTTAAGCGTTCAGAATCCTCGTGATGATAGAAGTAGTCCATCAAGTTTAGCTAGCTGTAGGCATCATTGCATTAATATCTATCGCATATATAATTTACTTCAATAAAGTCGTTAGAACAATCGATGCTTGGTGGATGCCTTTAACTTGTTCGCCATAATGCGTCGGTGACAAGCGTTCATTGTCGTCTTTATTTTCGTCATGGCCTCAACGTTATGTCATAGCTTGTCTAGTGTGTATGTGGTATAAGTTGCAACGATTTGTCAAATGGAAATGTCTAGAAACAAAAGTAGAAAAAAGTAAAAATTAATTTATATCACATGACATTTGAGTGTTAGGTACCCTCTCACTAACACATATAATCATATTAAATGACACAGGCTAATAGTTTTGTTTATTTCTCTATTTTTTATATTTCTTTCACTTATTTTAGAGTAGCTAATTGCTTAATTTAAAAGCTCTCTCAACTTACGATTAAATCCACATTAATATGTACTATGATACTAAAACTTTCAATTATTTAGGGTGAAGGAATTGTATCTTTATTTTCTTATATCCCTACTTTAATATAAAGCTACGTTGACACATGTCAACATCATATTTCTCTTCATTATTTTTTTTCGTTTATCTCTTCTATTTAATAATCATATTAATTACTAATAATATTATTTAATTTTTTAGATTAAAATAGTTTTTTAATAAATTAAGAAAGAGACCTTTTTACTAATGTTATTTCTAAGGAAATCATTTTTTATAAAATTAGAAAATTTTAGAACATAATACTTTTTTAAAATTACAAAACACTTTATAATTGGTGTTTTTAAAAAATGAATTTTTTTATAAAAAAAATTAAAATTGAGAGTTATAATTAAGAAAGTTTTTAAGTATGATATTTTTTAAAATGTTTGTTTTGAAATAAAAAATTTATTTTATTTATTATAAAAAAGATTTCAATCATATCTTATTTTAGAATTTATAATTAATAAATTTATATTTTATTTAATATTTTTTATTCAACCAGCGTAGTACACGGGTTTAATAAAGGTAGTTTTATATATTTAGATGATTCAAATGAAGATTATGAAGTAGAATCAAGTCGAAAATCACAAATCCCATTTCGAACAGGTTTACAATTTAAACATATCTTATCTTAAAAAATCGTTGTACAATTCCTAAATCTTAATTATTGACTATCCAATTTAATATTTTTTAATTAGAGCTGTATAATACACGTGTATCTAACTAGGATATAAACTAAGAACGACTATATTGTCATGCTCAGCTTTCTCAGCGAGTAATTTTTTTTAACGGCAAATGAGCAATCTTGCTTCGAAAAATAGTTGTTATCTTAACCAGTCTCACCTATTCGTTTCTCAACCTAGACCCTACCCCTAACTCTTTAGGAGTATACCCATTACTAAAAAAACTCATTTACTCAACTCGATCATTTTATTTAAAAGAAGACTTAAACTCAAGATTTTTAATACCGTATGTTATGACTACCTTATGTTAACCGGTTAGTTAAGGATGATTGGTTACTCAACGCGTAATTGAAAGCTGATGAAACTTCATGAACAAGTGAAAAAGTTGCGTATAACGTAGTGTTCGGTGGTGCAATCTGACACCGATTTCCATACATATGTATACATCACCACCAATAGCAATCCTCCACGTGGACAGGACAGCGTGGTTAACCCCATCTCTCTCTTTCTCTACTTTTGTCAATAATAAGTCTAGAGAGAGAAAGACGATGACAGTGAGCAATTGTCGCCATTGATAAAGCTCCACTGCACAATTCCCATGTAATAATCGAATCTTTCCACCGTCACACGCTCGATTTCCATATAATAATCGAAACCCTCGTTCGAATTATGTTTGTTTCTTCCCACAATTGCTAATTTCCCCCAATTCCGCACCGTTTATATTCCAATTTCGATTCTTGTTTGCTGTTTTGTTGCATCTGATGTTTAGTTTCGACTCAATTTACCATCAATCACCAATCAATTCATCATCTACCTCGATCCCCTCTAATTTCCTTCACCCCACATACTCCTGCTCGTTTTCCCGTTTGAATTTCATCAAATTTCGTTTCAAAATCTGATCTTTTTTCCCCAATTTGACCAGCAATGGGGGATCGGTTAAAGTCTACTACACTCGATGACTTGCCGGTGCATTTGATTCTTGAAATATTGACATCTGGGGGTCGATTGAGTGGTGTGGATCTTGTGTGTTTGGAGCTTACTAATTCAACTTTCAGAGATAGCCATGGGTTTGATCCTCCAAAGTCAAAGTCTTTGGTTGACTTTGCGGCTTTTCAGCTTTGTAGGTCGCATCCTGTGTACATCTGCTTGAGCCTTAGAGCTCAAGAAGAACTGGTTGCTCGATGTGGTCAAAATTGGAAAAGGATTTTGAGATTCTTGCAGTCTGTTCATCAGTCTTCAGATGTGGTTGAAACCTCTGCAGGCAATGTATGATTGATTGATAGTTGATTCTGTTGATTCTTATCTTAGTTTATATGCAATTTAGTGATAGTTTGTCGTTCATTTGCTTGTTGATTTGGTCTAATTGGTTGTTATTGTAATGATTACTAGAAGATGCAAATTAGAAGTGGAAGATATCACACATTACTGATTAAAGATTCAACTGTCTACTCATGTGGTTCGAGTTTATGTGGTGTTCTTGGTCATGGTCCTGAAACTACGCAATGTGTAGCGTTTACTCCGATTAAATTCCCTAATTTTGCTCATGTGGCACATGTTTCGGCTTCCCATAATCATGCTGCCTTTGTCACGCGTTCAGGAGAGGTCTGCATTACGACTGTCATGTGAATTTTGCTATTGCGCGGTTTAATCTTCATGAATATGAATATAACATTTTTGAGTGTTGATGTTTGTAGGTTTTCACATGTGGAGATAATTCATCTTTCTGTTGTGGGCATGGTGATACAAATCGTCCAATATTCAAGCCTCGGCTTGTTGAGTCATTAAAGGAAGTCCCTTGCCAACAGGTATAATTGTTTTTCTAAAGTTATGTTTACATGCATAGTAGGGTATAATATCTGAAGTTTGAACTTACATTGTTTTAGGTTGCTACTGGGGTTAGCTTTACTATGTTTTTAACAAACGAAGGTCACGTTTACACATGTGGGACCAGTGGACATGGTCAACTTGGTCATGGCGACACCTTGGACAGACCAACACCAAAGCTTGTGGAGTCGCTTATGGCCGTTGGTCCAGTTGCTCAGATTGCTGCTGGTCCAAGCTATGCACTTGCTGTCACTAGTGATGGAACCGTTTATTCATTTGGGTCTGGAACCAATTTCTGTCTTGGCCATGGTGAGCAGCACAATGAACTTAACCCTCGACCAGTGCAGTGGTTCAGGAGAAAAGGGATCCACGTTGTTCGTGTCTCTGCTGGTGATGAACATGTGGTTGCACTTGATTCTAATGGTTATGTGAGTCTGCATTCTCAACTTTGAACCTTTGTTTTTTAATCCACAAATCACCATCTTTTTGTCTTGAATCAACTGTTTTATACATCAATTTCAGGTTTACACATGGGGAAAAGGGTATTGTGGTGCCCTAGGGCATGGAGATGAGATCGATAAAACAACCCCCGAGCTCCTTATAAGCCTTAAAACTCACCTTGCTGTTCAGGTTTATTAATCAGTTATCAAAACTTCAAAACACAAATGAACAATACTTTTCTTGGAGGTTATTTATATTGTTATGATTGTAGGTGTGTGCAAGCAAGCGAAAGACATTCGTGTTGGCTGATAATGGATCGTTATACGGTTTTGGATGGATGGGGTTCGGGAGTCTTGGATTTCCTGACAGAGGTGTATCTGATAAAGTTTTGAAACCTAGCAAGCTTTACAGTCTAAAAGATCATCATATATCTCAAGTAAGCACAGGTTTATATCACTCGGTTGTAGTCACAAGCCGAGGGCGGATATTTGGATTTGGAGACAACGAAAGAGCACAACTCGCACATGATAATCTGAGAGCTTGTCTCAACCCGAATGAAATCTTGGTTGAAGAAGCAAGTGAATTTGGTGTATGTTGATAGAGAGTTGTTGGTTTGTTTATGTTGGATATTATTGCAATAATCAAGATTGATTGTGTACTGGATATTTTATGAACTTATGATGGTTTGTTTTAAAATTATGTAAAGTCCTTATTGATGCTTGACAACAAGAAGAATATGAACTCATGTAGACTATAGCAAAATAAACTGTAACATGAACTATCATATGAAACAAAAACTTTGTGAAAACTATGTCAATTACAGTTAGAGGTGTTAAAATGAGTGTATCAAAGTGGTAAAGAAACATAGTTATTACTATTCTCTTCATGAGACTCAAAGTAAAATTTGTGAAAACAGAAACGCCAAGTTATTTTTCATAAGCCATTTTTGTTGTGAAAAATCAAATCTAGCTTTCGGTTCTGTCTTCAGTTAATATCCTTGGCTAGGTCATAGTACATACTTTTTAAACGGCGAATACACACTCCCTGTCCACATATTATTCACTTTGTGATACGTGAACACATAATATTTTGATAAGAATAAACACTAGGTGTCAATAGCTCAAGAGGTTATCCACGTTATAATACATTTTTGTCAGAAAACACATATCTTGTTTATTCAACCCAAACCAAAACCAAATCACTCAAGAACTAACAAGAACAAGTTTATAATCAAATGAACAATTCATCTGAAAATCTAAATAGACACAAGACTATGATGAGAACATTAACAACAATGATGTTATCTGAGCTAAAACTCAAACGAATTTAGAGAAACACATGGATTAACACTATGATGTAACCCTAAACTCAAGACAACGAGAACAACGAGAGAAGCTGTGCCCAAGAGAAGAAACTAAATAATAAAATGAATTGCATATTTATTCCCATCTGTTCCTCTCTTCTCAATGTTCAATGAAAAAAATAATTGAGATGAGATCCAACACCATATATGTTCTCCATGGATTAACCAGCTACACTTCAAACTTTAAGCTCATATCTACTAGCCCAACAATAAGTCCACACAACTCAATAAGTCCAAAGACAATCATGAACATATACAAGATAAAACACAAAAAAAACTAATTAGAATCAATTAACAAGTGTTCGATATTAAATTGAGAAACAAATCTATCTATTATAATAAAAGAAGGTTTTGGATTGATACTTGACACAATTCTAAACCTACTAATTTTAATTTTTTCGTTTCTCCTCCTATTAAATTATTACATTAACTACTAATCACAATATTTATTTTTTAATATTAAATATAGTTTTTAAATAAGTTAAAAAGGTCTTTTAATAAATTAAAAGTTATTCTAAAATATCAACTATGAAGTATTATAAATTTGGTTTTTTGAAAAAATAAAATTTATATAAACCAAAATAATTAAAATTCGGAGTTATAACAAAAAAATTTTTAAAAATGACATCTTTTAAAACGGTTTGATTTGGAACAAAAAATATATTTTTTAAGAAACCAAAAGTAAAAGAAAAATACTTATAGTTTTTACTCATATATAATTTTAATCATATTTTATCTCAAAATATCATTTTATAATTTATAAATTATTATTTCTTAACTATTTAATATTTTATTTATCAACACGTGTAATACACGAGATACTAACCTATTAATAAAATATAAACTATATATTTCAACAATTTTAATCAAAAAAATTAAGATTTATGATTTTTATCAAGCTTTTTTAGATCGACAAGAACACACTTATTTAATCCTACTTATAAATCTACATCATTATTCCCCGAACTGTAACCTCCAAGCTCATAATTAAGAAAAGACGTATCTATGTTGTATCTATGTATACACTAGATACCATTAAAAAACCCAACTAGATTTCTATTATCTGTAACTTTAACTAGATTTCTATTATTTTTAACTTTGTCAAGACCTTATTTTGTTTTTAATCGTCGGAGGTTTGATAAAATTACACATTGCATATTAATGTATTTCAGGCTCTTAATTTGATGTATGAATCAGAGACAGGTGGCAAGTGACATGCTAGTTCAATGTTACACGTAATTAAGCCTTTAAAGACACACGTAGTATGAACATAGTGAAAACGCCACGTAATCATTAGGTCGTATAACGTAAGACAACGTGAAAGGCGTTAACAACGACACAATTCCAGCAGGCATTGGACTTTCCATCGTTTTATTTGACTGCAAATGAAGCATTGCTTATTTAAAAAAGGCAATACGATTAATTAAATAATATGTTTTTCTTTTCTCTAGAGAAATTTTAAAAATTCAAAACGAAATGGACAAAAACAAAAATTATAATGTGTTTTCAACATATCAATTTTATTTTAATTATATATTACCTAAATTTGTAAAATACCCGCTTTCTTTTTCTCTAAAACACAACAAAAAAGTGTTTTATATATATCTCAGAGAGATAATATGTAACTTATTAAGGTAACTCAAAATGGTTGTGGTTTCCTCAAAAGATTTGATCAATTTTTTTACGTTTTTCTTTAAATTTCACAAATTCTCGATCACTATTATAAGATTTAGTTACGCTTATTGTTACTATGAGTTGTCAACCGATTTAATCTCATTGTTACTATTTATCATGAGATTTAAAAATTCTTAGTTTTATTAAATTATGTGACTTATTTGTTACAGTAACAAGCAACCGCATGTATGTATTGTTATATGGTGTTCTTAAATTATAAGAGTTCAAAGTCACGTCATGAACAAATTGTATAATTTGATACTAGATTTAAAGGATGCGTAAATTTGTTGTTAAAAGAATTTGTTATAGTAAATATCAAAGAAAAACTAAAAGTTTAATATTTAGAAGTTAGTTAAATACCATCTATTGAGTTTGAGCTAGACCCTTCATCCTTGCATTATGTATCTAAACATTTAATGCTTTTTGAGCAATAAAGTAATTTGATAAGCAACATCTCCCCCTCACATTATGCATTCCTGCATATCTCTAACAAACTTTGTTTTTATTACTCATAATAATAAGTAACGCCAAAAAAAAAAGTTATTGCAAAAAAAAAGTAACGCCAAAAAACACGGAATAAAATTTTCTTTTTTCTTTTATTAAGAACTATCACTCAAACAAGTAAAAAAGTTGTAAAACACTCCAAACACTTCATATTTACGAAATCCCCCTCCATCTTTCACTATACCCATCTTCACCCCCCTAGTTAATCATCTTCTCCAAATGCTCCTGAAAAACCTTCAACACACCGGAAAACTTCACGATTCCGACGACACTACAGTCGTCTTCAACCACCCACACATAACTCACACGATGAGCAATCGCCTGAATCATCACCGCCACCAACGAGCTCCACGGGCGGCAGACGATCGCCTCCGCCCGCCGCATAACGCTGCCGGAGCGGTGGCACCTCCGCCCGGATCCGGTGGTCGCCGGAGAACAACCGGTGATACAGTACGGAACTCCGGTGGAATAGGCTAAAAACTCATCGAGCATTCCGGTGAGATTCATCTCCTTCAACCTCACCGCCACCACCGCGGCGATATCCTCCGGCGGACCACCGCAGTCTATGTACGCCATCAGGTCGCCGGCGGACAACGTCGTGATCGCCGCCGCGACCGTCTCGTCGCAGTAGGCGAGAGTGGACGGAGAGATTTCTCCGATCAGTACGCCGTCGTCGTCGACGACGGCGACGGAGGTTTGGTCGGAATGAGCGGCTGAAATGGCGGCGACTGACGCCGGTGAGTGGAAGTTGACGGTGAGGATCTCCGTCGTGATGATTCCTAGGGTTTTGATTGAATAAGCGGCGATCGGAGAGAATAATCCGATTGAACTCAGAAGGAATCTGATTATGTCTTCTTGTGTTAACCAGCAGAATTCACGGCCGCCGCCGTGGGTCGTCGGAGCTAGTGACGGTGGCTGCCGGAGTTGTTTTCGTTTTGATGTTGTGTTCTTTATTGGCACCACGAGATTTTGAGCACCATTGATGATTTGATCAATGGCTTCAAGCAAACTGCACAAAGCAAGTAAAATCTGATTTAAATATATATATATATATATATATATATATTTAACGTGGGTATGAACGTTGTTTTTTGACAAATAATTAACTTGTTTGATTAAGATCCGCTACTCTAAACATATGTTTCAAATTTACTCAAATTTGATTTTTGAGTTTCATATTCAAATAGTTTTATAAAAAGCTTTGTTTTTTTTGTAAGAAACCAAATCACACCGCTCTGTCTAATTTGTTCTCTGCCATAAATTTTATTACAAAGACTTTGTTAAAAAAAATCTTATAATAAATTAATATTTTTTGAACGAAGTTGATTTTTAACAAAACTTCTATCAAAATGTTCAAGAAAAACCTTATAGGTTGGCAAAACAGATCTTATAGTATTTAAGAGGTAAGAGATGACGCGTGTAACTCACGTATCAAACATAAAAATGACTTGTTTAACTACCTATATAAAGTCTAGGCTCTTGATTTTAATTATTTTTAAAAATATAAAAATTTTAAAAATATTTTTTTATTAAACATGTTTAATTATAAACAAATCGGCAATTGTCAGCGTCACTCAAAAACCAAATAAAACGATGCGTTCACTCATAGAAGTTATATAAGTGAAAAACTACATTAGTTTAAAAAATTAATTATTAAAATATAACTAGCAAGTTGGTAGAGCTAAGAGATTACACCATAGAATACAAATCTATATCAAAAAATAAAATTACCCCAATCTAATCATACTATGTACTTGTTTGATCTATTATTAACCCAACAAAACCCCAATTTCATGATGTTCAGGGCTAAATATAAAAAACCAAAAGTCTAGTGGCTAAATTAGAAATTTCCTTTGTCAGTTAATTATAGAACAATAATAAAAAATCGCATTTGAGTTTCATCAATTAAAATTCACATCCGCTAATAGAAGTACCCCGTATCATTAACATGTCACCACATTAATTCCCTAGTTAAACTAACGGATCATCTAGAATCAAAAAAATCAAAAAATCAAAAAAAATAATCAAAAACCACCAGAATAATATCAACTTTATAGATGAATGCATGCTGCATGAATATTACCTATAAGAAGGATCCACGTGCTCAACGACTCCGGGAACACGTGACAGCAAAACGGAAACAGGGGCCTTAAGTGCGGTGGCCGGAGATGATATGTTATCATCTTTACAGAGGTAGCAGATGACATCAACCATGCAGATTTTACCGACGCAACGGCAGTCGTCGGCGGCGGAGTGGTGGTCGCTGCAGGACCAGATGCTGACGTGGGTGTCGCCGGAGGATTTGAGGGCGGCGATGGCGCGGCGGACTGTGGCGGAGATGGGGAGGGAGCTCACCGGAGGCTTACCGAGGCACAGATCGGAAACCTCATGTGCCAACAGTCGAGCTGCCATACAAGGTTTTAGAGTTTTGGTGATTGATGATTTGAGGGTGACAGTGACACAAGTCTGTGTGTGTGTGAGGGAGGGGGTGTTTAATCATGTGGTGAGGGACTGAGGGGTATTTATAAGCATGACTGCATGAGCATAATCGGTTTGTTATAAAATAGTAAAATTGTATCTTAATAATTCAAATTATTATTTATTGATTTATATTATTAATTTGGCCGGTAATAATCTTAACTATCATTGTTATTACTAACAACAGTCTCAGTTGTATAATTATCATAAATTCACACTCGATTTATAATTATTTTACACTTGATTTAGCTTGTATGTTTTTCTTCATTTCGTTCATATTCATTAATATAAACAAAATTGATTCAAAATCAAACGTAAATTTTTAATAATTATTTTACTAAAATTGTTGTTGGTAATAAAAATATAAGTTGAAATTGTTACCGGACAAATTAAAATTATGGATTACTATCGGGTCAATGAGTTATAGTTTGGATTATTAATATCTAATTTATCTATAAAATATAGATTTAATTACACGGATGGTCCCTGTGGTTATGCCTAACTTTACTTTTGGTTTCTAACTTTTTGAAATTACAAGTTTGGTGCAATAGTTGGCACAAACGTAACATCCTTGGTCCCTGAAGTGAATGGGAGTTAATTATTGTCGTTAAGTGTGTGTGAAATGTCATAAATACCCTTCACTCTTTCTTCTTCACCATTTAGACCTCCTACCACCATTAAAACCTCCACCTTCAACCACCACCGACTGCACCACCTTCAACCACCACCACCCGCACCACCTTCAACCACCACCACCTTCAACCACCACCACCCGCACCACCTTCAACCACCACCACCCGCACCACCTTCAACCACCACCACCCGCACCACCTTCAACCACCAC
>BJCO01000835.1:0-19537 GCA_018326465.1 Flaveria floridana | reverse complement strand
AGTCATTAATGTCGCATTAATGGTCGATACCTATACGCCGGGCATGGGCCGCGTATGGACCCATACGCGGTGTATAGGGGGGTGTCGATTTAAATTTTTGGATGTCTATTTATTAGGACCCTATTTTATAATGGTTAAGAGATAACATCAATTAGTTAATTAAGTCTGAATGGTTAAAAGGTAACCATTAAACTGTTAATTCTTAACCACTTGAGTGAATTGTCATTTTCCACCTGTGGTTTGATCATATTTATTATTTTCATTCAAAAATATTTTATCTTACATTTGACTCCCCAATGTTTGAAAAGATTGTCATTTTCATCCAAAAACATGAATCTCGTGAAAGAAATTTTATAAGCGACACGTAAACATAAATTATGATTTCTATTTTATTTGAAAATGTACATAAAATACCCTTTTTAATGATGAATATTTAACAATTTAAAATAATATAACTAATATTTTTGGATGAAAATAACAATTTTTTTAAACTTTGGAAAGACAAATCTAAGAAAAAATATTTTTGAATAAAAATACCAAATGTGACCAAATTACAAGTAGAAAAATGACAACTCACTCTAACCATTTAGAATTAAGGTCAACTCTCAACCATTATTAAAAGGTTAATGTTCATTAAAAGATTATCAAACAATCTCTTAAATTTCAATTTTTTTTAACTAAAAGGTGAAAGGATCATGTCACTATTAGCTTAACGAAACTTTTAATGTCAACCAGTAAAAAGTGCTAAAAGTACCAAATGAACTTGAGAATTAACGTAATATTTTTTTGAAAAATAGCTAAAACTATAATATGAGTATCCGTGTAATTAACTCCTTTGTTTTTATTCTAGTATCCGTGTAATTAACTCCTTTGTTTTTATTCTAAGGGTCACCAAAATAAACCACTTTTAACAAACTAATTGTTACTTAAATTAACTGTAAATTATTTGTTTGAAGTGATAGAAAAGTATATCACAACAATTTTATATGTCCTATTAAAATAAAAGAATTATTAATGAAACCTTACTAAACCTTTAAAAGTTTAAGAATAGTGAGATGGGTTGATGGATAATATTTTTTCCATGTGAAACTTTGGTATAAAACTATTATGCTTATATTTCGAATGCCACAGTTGGTAGGTGAAGGATATTTTGTGCTTTAAGATGTATAAATTTGTGTGATTCTACATTTAATGCTAAAGAAACGAAGGATTTCAAATCAGAGGACAGAGGGGACCCAACCATAGGTGGTGTTAAGTCTACTTCTCATCTTCATGAAAAAATCATGCTAATTAACAATGTGTGGGTCTCAAATCGAGGGGAGGAGGGGACCGTCAGCTACGGTGGTGCTAGGTTCACGTCTCGTCTTCATGAACGAAACACGCAAAAGAAACGAGGGAGTCTAATCGAGGGGAGGATGGATAGGGGACGGGATGGTGTTAGGTCTCCTTGTCTTTATGAACAAACCCTATCACCGCTAAAAACTTTACTGTCACTTAGTACATTGTACCTTATGACCTTATATCCTCGTGTTCTTTCAATTGATTCAAACATCTATGTAATATAATGTTCTCGTTTCTGTGAAAAAACCCTATCATTGCTAAGAAGTTTATAAGTTTGCTACATACGTTAAATTTTAAAACTCTACACCTTTGTGTTCTCTTAAACATCTATGGCGTCCAATGATTTTTGCTTAAATAGACGACTACTATGACTTCAGAATAGATTTTGCGACTTCGGTTTCTCAAGATTTGGTACGTGTGTGTTTCATCTTCTATTACTTTCTTTAATATAATTTTGGCTGTTTTCTTGTTTATTGTTGTTTTTTATGTGTATTCATGTTAGCTTTATTAATGTTTGTGGTATAATTAGAAATTAAGCTAGCTTGCACGATGCACAGTATATGTGAACTTTGTTACACGCGTTGCAACGGTAATATCAACGTGGTTAAGTACATAAAGAAACATATGAATTTGAGTTTACATGATTTTGAAATCAAAACATAAATAGAAAACAATTATATAATGGCACCGATGTTCTTCAAATATTATCATTTATCAATCATATTCTTCATAGTACCCGCATGTTATCATCAATCAATATAACTTACGACACCCAAAAAAAAGAGTATATTTTTAGCACAACTTTATTTTTAACAAAATTTATACCAGGACAATAAAAAAATAATCAAACACAACGAATACAAGTTATTGAAGGAAAATCAAATTAGTAAAAATTTAATGTATTCAAAGCCTATCTTATATGCTCTACAAGAGATCAGGTTGAAACATAGAAAATTAGAAAATTAAAATGGAGTTCGGGGACATGTAATTAATCATTGAATCAACTGTTTAGAATGTCATGAAGTTTTATTAAAACTAATTGCAGTCATGGAATCAAAGAGAATGTTTGAATATAGATCTTATCACGTATGAGAACAATGTGGATAACACTCAAGTATGGTTTTCAGTTTGTTTTAAACTTTTAGCATGAGTTGATTCATGACACTGTTTATGTTATTACTATTTTTTATATTTCTTAATTCCTATAACCATCATAAGAACCTGAACCACCATTTCCATTTCAGTGACCTTGCGAGTCCTGATGCCAAATTAGGTTACAACTCTTAATCATCGACCATCGTCTTAACTGTTTAACACACAATGACTTTCCTCCGTTCACATTTAGGCAATCAAAACAGGTAACACAATATTTTGGAAATTCTTCATTCAATCAATTTTCATGAAGCCAGATGTAACACCCTAGTAATCGAACACGTAACAGAAGTATGACCATTCTAAAGAAGTGGCATGAGTCGTGTACATTGCTTAGCACCATTGTGCTAAGCAGCACACAAACATGCTAATCAGGCTAAGCACGACCATGCAAATAACATTTTACTAATTCTTACACCAGATGATGATAGCATAAGACTCCTTTCTACGATGAGACTAACTTGAAGACTACACTACACCTCATACTTACTATTTTCTTAATAGAACCTATTACTATTTGAGGTATAATAAGTTCTTATTACACACACACACATACATACATATATATATATGTGTATATATATGTATATGTGAGTTGTTAGTTCTCTAAATACTTATATACATACAGTAAATTTGTGCGAGTATAGTTACATTTCTTGATATGAACTATTAGGCATTCAAACGTTTCATATCTTTTCTGAACGTACTTCCTAATATTATAACTTGATTCATTACCAGTCTCATTGAGTAACATGCAACATGTTGCTTCTAGTCGTTCAGACTTCTACTTAAAGCGTTTCACATGCAATAGACTCTGTTGAGTAACTCATACTCATTATTGCAAAATGTTATCTTTGTTGAGGCTTTTGAACTACTAATCATAAATACTTTGTTTTCTATTTATGCAATTCATTTTGAATGCGGATATGGTTGGGTTAGTTCTGCTAGTTATACACACGTAAGCTTAATATTAGTAATAGGGGAAAAAAACTATAAGCGAATTGGGTTTCTCAATTGATTTGATTACTATTTGTTTTAATACACACATAACCTTAAAAATTAGTTATCATAATATCATAACTAAACTAATTTTCTTGATTGATTTGATTATTTTGTTTATTTAGTTTTTATACTCCATTGGTTGCCTTATGAGGAGGTAGCATCTTCTCAATAAGTTAAGGCTCCCTTTTAACCATATATGCAAGGAAAGTGAATCCAATGATTTATAAACCTTTGCACTATTGCTTTTCTTAGGCTTAGCCTCTTCTTCTTTATATTGTTCTTGTCTATCATCAAC
Source organism: Flaveria floridana (assembly GCA_018326465.1). NCBI lineage: Eukaryota > Viridiplantae > Streptophyta > Magnoliopsida > Asterales > Asteraceae > Flaveria > Flaveria floridana. The sequence continues at coordinate 15,747 of BJCO01000835.1, read as the reverse complement.
TAGTGTAGACAAGCTTCCATGTTATCGGTCTAAACAAGTAACATACCTTGAAGTAGTGAGGTTTCTAAAATCTATTGTCGTATTTGTTGTCTATAGTTGTATTATTTTGATTTTATGCACAAACAAAGTTAAAAAAAAAGTTCAAATTATCTTATGTACAAGAAAAACACAACTTGAAGTTATCATAAGGAGTTTTTCACATCTGTGAGAATGTCCTCACGATTGGAACCAATGGGAAACAAAAAATCTGATTTCGGTCATGAGCCAAACAATTTTCACAAACGCAAACTTATACTTTCATAATCCCACAGAGTTTCGGTAAACTCTTAATCAAAACTTCACGACAGGTATTAAAGTCCGCCTCTTAAAATCACAAGTTAACTTTGTAAAACCATAAAATAAAACATTTACTACAAGATACTTTACATATGACATAACAAACGTTTTCCACAATTAATAAATGTTACCTTAACAACGTGGATTCTCTTCTATCCCATACCCATATTATCAAATCTTACATCAACTTCCATCCATTAACACATCCATATTCATATTCATATTCACATAAAACAACAAGTGAAATATAGTCAAGATCCAATGATAACATGTTAACAATAATACGGGTTGAGAAGTGTTATAGAGAATATATCTTCCTCTTGAATATCACATTGGACCCAAAATTTGTCATCTTTCACACGTTTTTGTCTACGCAATTCTAGTCCTTACACTCTTTTGTATCTTCTCGTTAAATTATCGAAACAATTTTATGATGTTTGTCGTGTAATCTGACACCGCATGTTGGTCGTACCAGTCGACCACTGTTCATCATCACCGATTCATTGTTTATTCACCCATTCAAACTCACAATTTCCACCTGTAATCTTCAAGATTCTCAATCCCCACCGTCACCGGTGGTTGTAAGCTCGTAATCATGTCGCAGAAGCGGCAGCAGCAGGAGGATTCCGGTGGGTCGCCGTCGTCGGAAGGCGGTGGTCGTCGGAAACGCCCGTCGTTCAGGAGGTATATCGATCAAACCCTAGTTTGTGATTGCTTGATTGAGGTTGATTTTGGTGGAATTGGTGTTTGATTGGTTGATTTGGGCGTAAAGGGTGTTTGATTTTGTGGGTTTTGTTGGTGATTGTTGCAGTGCTGTGTTGGAGGTGATGAAGTTCTGTACGATTAATAAGTATGTGGAGCCTGTGTTGGAGCCCTTGATTCGAAGGATTGTATGTGACATTGATGTTTTGGTGTTAGAGCTTCGTTTTAGTTGGTTTTGTGAGTGTTTGTTTGGTCATTGGTGATTGTGTTGATTTGCAGGTGAAAGAGGAGATTGAAGTGGCGTTGCAGAAACATATAGCGAAGATGAAGTGGTATGGTGTATGATTTCGGCCCGATTGATTGTTAATCGGTTTGCTTAGGTTATGTTTTATCTCTAACGGGTCAAATGGGTATAATTGAATGTCTTTATCTCCGACGGGTCAAATGGGTGGGTGTAATCAAATATTTTATCTCTAATATGTCAAATGGGCGTTAATGAATCCTAGATTCTGGTTTAAAAGGAGGAGACACCCTATGACTTTTTAAAGTGGAGGTCATGGGTTGAAGTCTCACTTAGCTGCAATATGCTCCAAGTTGGTCAAGGGTTTACCACAGTGGGCCTTTGAGTGGTGGGTTTTCCTTGGAATGATGTGCGAGCCGGGTCACTAGCGCTGTCTGTCTTCGCGGGCGTGGGTGGCCTTTCGCCAATAACTTTACCCGGGTGACCGGACTTAAAAACTATTCGTTGGCTGTTCAAAAAAAAATGTCAAATGGGCGTAATCAAAACAAATGCGTGTAATCAAGAACTTAGCTCAAATGGAAACCTGTCAAAAGCAGTCATAGTGCATTTTTACATGACCCGACCATAAGTTACCCGTTCGGAAATGACCCAGGTCACAGACCTGTTGTTTTCTAACGGCATATGCTTGCACACTAACTTCTGGGTTTTAAAGGACTGTTGGCTAGTGACGCGATCCGTATTTAAGACTAACGTGTGTTCTGCATACAGGGATAGTGAGGATGAGACAGAATCTTTGCTACCAAGGAAGTTAAAGTTACAGTTCTTAACTGCTTTATCTCTTCCGGTTTTTACTGGAACCCGTATAGAAGGGGAAGATTGCAACATACTAAAAGTAGCACTAATCGATTCACATACGGGGAAAACCATTTCCACTGGGACTGAATCATCATCAAAGGTGGAGATAGTGGTTCTCGAGGGAGATTTTGGTGATGACACAGGTGACAATTGGACACTTGAAGAGTTTAATGCCAATATTGTTAAAGAAAGGCGCGGGAAAAAACCTCTTATTAGTGGAAATTCATTGTTGAATTTAAAAGAAGGTGTAGGTTTAGTGGGTGATCTTTGTTTTACTGATAATTCGAGTTGGACAAGGAGCCGTAAATTCAGGTTGGGAGCTCGGGTTTTGGATAATTGTGATGGAGTTAGAGTGCAAGAAGCAACGTCAGAATCGTTTGTTGTCAGAGACCATCGTGGCGAATGTAAGTGTATTTTATATTCTATAGAGAGATTAAATTTGACATGTTTAGTAAAGATTGAGTTGATTTGGATTGTCCTTTTATCTCAAACAAGTCAGATCGCGTAAATAATTTAACTAAAATGAGAAAGGGTCACCAAAGTTGAAAGTTCACCAAAGTCGAATTATACGAAGATTTACGTTAATGTTGTAGCTATAATGTTGTTTTCATAACTATTTCATCTAGAATTCAATATGTGATTTTTATTGTTTTTTAGTATACAAGAAACATCACCCACCTTATCTGTCTGATGAGGTGTGGAGACTTGAAAAAATCAGCAAGGATGGAGCTTTCCACAAGCGGTTGAATAAAGAAAACATCAAAACAGTGAAAGATTTCTTGGTTCTTTTCTTCGTAAATCCTACGATGCTTCGACATGTAAGATATCACATCTTTTTGTTTGCTCATCAATGTTTTCTTTATGATTCATGCATTATGGATTCTTAGGTTTTCTAATAGTGATTTGAATTTGATGCAGCAATTGACATGTATACTTATAAATGAGTTGATTTGGGCTGTTTTTTTTATCTCAGAATAATCAGATCAAAAAATTATTGTAATCATAATGAACACATCTACTATTTGTGGAGAAAAAAGTGTTTGCGGGTCAACTTAACGTGATCCAGGATGTTTTGACATGTTATCTGGCCGTATTACCATCTGATGCATATGCGACTTTAGAAGTTCTGTTGTTTCTTAATGCATTCAAGTTATTTACTATCTATTGTGCGCTGCAGATCCTGGGCCCCGGTATGTCTGCTAAAATGTGGGACGTTGTTGTGGAGCATGCTACGAGATGTGTGATCGATGACAATAGATTATACTTGTATTGTCCTCAATCACAGAAAAAAGATGGTGTTGTGTTTAATATTGTGGGACAAGTTCTCGGGCTTCTTTCAGATTGCAAGTATGTTGTTTCTGACAAGCTCTCGGAAATCGAAAAGGTTAGCTTCTCAGTAGACTCGTATTCGCTTATAAAGAAAGCGATAAGTGTTTTCGACCTCTTTTCTTATGAATGGGTCAATGTGGGTTATATTATGTCTCTGACGGGTCAAACAGGCTAATGGAAAAGGGAATGGGTCGAAGCTTCAAACTGGTTGACTATGGTATAGAGTATGATTACAAATATTATTTTATTTAATTTGTAAAAAAAGATTTGAGGTGAATTAATGCGAAATAAACGTAAAAATAAACTGCTAGATTTACAAATTCCCTTTATACTACTTTTTTTTAAAAAATTTTATGCAATTTGACCCGTGAGTAAGTATACGGGTTGATTTTATCTTTTGAGCATATTTACTAAACACTAGTATAAATTGGATTTATAGGCCGATGCCCACAAATTGGTATTACATGCATTTCAACACTTGGATAAAGTTATTCCCTACGACGATGAAGCTTCTCTTAGAAATAGTACATGTTCTTTCACCGAAGATCTTTACCCGTTAAATACCCAAACAATGAAAGAAAACTCCAAAGGGAATAACCTCCTTCCAAAAGGCCGATTCGATTATCCACAGATGAACCCCCCCTCCCCAGATATAATCCGGCCTACCTTGGGTGAATATGACTCGGACCACATGGGTTCCACTGACGTGAGATTTGATCATCCGATGGACTTTGAATGTCGTGTGGAAAATACATTGATATGTGACCCCAATTCATCAATGCATCTTCAATACCTTGGTGATTCTTCACCCAGTGATCTGCAATGTGCGGTTGATCGGTTTTTGTTCCCATGTTCTGCCATGGTCAAAGCTCAGAGGAGGTGGAAGATCGTATCAAGTGTTGTAAAATGGTTCTCGCTTATGTTAGAGTTACGGAAGGGGGATATATCATCAAATGATAAGATGTTTGACCAAGATGTTCGATTATAGAGCAACAGACGTTCATCCCCGGACTCGTGTGTGTATATAGCAGGTAATTTTTCGACCCTGGGCATTAGTTTGGTAAAAGAGCAACTATACGTGGTTTTTTGAGGCAAACGATAACCAATGTTTGTGCAAAAGGAAAATATTTAGACCAGCAGTGTTTTGAGCCAACCAACCAGACTCATACTGAAAATGACTCTTTTCAACCCGTTACCAACGTGCCCATATATGTACCACCTTTTTGAATCAAACAAAACTTTTCATTCTAAAAAACTATTGTTAATTTACTTTCATATGATGAGGTGGTTTTTTCAACCGCTCACTAGTTAAATTATGTGTGGCATAGAATAACTTTGTTCCATCATTTTGCATTATAAGGTTGGATTTTGGCTCTAGAGATCCACCATGGACCCACTCTGGTCAATGATTCAGAAATGGTGTTAGGCTGTTTATTGAAACCTTTGTCAAACTCTAATCACCCGAAACACAAAAGTTACGATAGAGATGACAACAGTCGAAGAAGATAAAACTTGATCGTGTGGTTATACGAGTGTTCATGTTCATAGTGGCAAAAGTTGTTTTTATCATTTTGAGGCCTTACTTACCATCTATGTAGCAATGGTTACTTTTAAAATCCAAACTACAGTACTGAATGGTTCGGCCTTGTTATACCGGGTCGTATCATTGGTTGTTTCTTGGGGTTCATTTTCGGTAAAAGGTTTGTCACCGTTTTGGCTTGCTTTCTAGTTTCTACCCAAGACTTGATCGTACATTGCCTCCTTGGATGCCACATGTCATTATCGTGGGTCCGTGGTCAACTTCCAGGTCTAGTAATATCGATCAAGAGCCCTATGGCTCGAGAGTCATTATTATTGTTCAAATTTATAAAAATTGATTGAATGAAAGGTATGTAGTTCATGTAATAAACTTCTTATGTGTCAATAAGAAAGTGGTATTTATTTTGCATGTATCAATTTGGCTTCTAAGTTCAGGTGGGTTGATCAACAAGGATCTTTTATAAATGATTAACCATAAGCCTTTGTTTCATTTCACTAAACCAAGTTGGGATGAGGTATAGTAACCACCTTAGTAAATTATCGCTACTCAATATTTTTAAAACCAGTGTTCTCTTAGACTCGTGCGTTTATGTATAATTATACAACCATTCTTCGTATATTGTACCCTGGGATGCAAACATTATTCTGAGTAAAAACATGAAATTCGTTTTGAGGAGGTTAAACAATAGGACCAGAGCCTACGAAAATACTGTTGTTTGGTTCTTACAACCATAGAACCTGATGTAAATACTATTATATTAGGTTATGTTTTGTATAAATATGTATTTTACATCAGTATACGCTATGTTTTCTATAACACATCGTTTACGTCTTATTATCGTGGTTTGTGGTTTGTATAACGACATTTAACCTAATGTTTTCCCAAAAATAAAGGGTATAATTTATTATTATTATATAATATAATTATTTTATTTTCTATTATAAAATACCAGCTCGAGTTTCTAACTTTTTAGTTATAGAACAAGTACTTAACCACATGATTTCCTGTTACACTATTCACCTTGTTAAAGAAGACTTAATTAAAGGGATAATCTCTATGGTTATGTTTCATTTCAGTTTTAATCCTTAACTTTCAGTAATTACAAAGGTGATTCAAAACTTTACGTCCTTTAATATAAAAAAAAATCCAACAAAATAGGGAACCCTTTAATATAAAAAAATAACTAAACTACCCTTTAATATAAAAAAATCCAACAAAATAGGGAACCCACTTATAAACTAGAACCTAGTTAATCAACGCTTCATGAATCAACAAAGCGTCCTTTAAATAACAAAAAGATAATCGTAAAAGAATCCAACAAACCACATGACTCGGTAATCCAACAGAATTAGCCATTGGCTATTATTCAAAACACAAAATGATCCTCACGTGCATGCATGCATGACTTATTCAAGAAGATTCCAAAGACATGTGCGAGTTGAATCTGCGTTCATCAGCCTTCCTTGGTTCAAACTGCTTTACACCTAACTCGTGTCGAAAGAACACAAATTTCTCTTTTCATAGAGATTTTGTTAAAACATCAGCCAATTTATTATGAGTGCTACAATACTCCAAACTCGATTTTGCATTACCATTTCTCGAATGAAATGGTACTTTAACTCAATGTGCTTTGAACGACTATGATGAGCAATATTCTTTGATAAGTTGATAGTTGATTTGTTGTCACAAGATTACAGTAGCTTTTTCTTGTTAGAAACCAAGATCTTCAAGCACCCATCTCAACCAGATTGCTTAACAAGTAGCTCCTGTGGCCGAGTTATACTCGACGTCAGTGCTTGATAGAGCAACAGTACTTTGCTTTTTTTACTTCATGCAACAACACTACTTCCCAAGGACAACTTATATGCTTCTTACGATCTTCTACATAACTCGCCCAATCACAATCACTAAAGCCCTGTAGTAGTGTAACTCCTTCTGCATTAGTGTACCTAATCCAAAGTCTGATGTTGCAGCAGCATATATATCTAAGAATTCTTTTGGCAGCCCAATAGTGTATTTTAGAAGGTTGGTTCATAAACCTGGAGACTAAACTAACTGAATAAGTCAAGTTTGGTTTCATATAAGTTAGGTAAATGAGACCACCAGCCAAGCTTCTTAAACTTTCTTCATTATCTTTCAAACATAGCTTCTCATTGACATTCACTGGAGTATCCTCCTCTTTACAGGTGTACTCAAGAGTGTATGAGCATACTTTTTTTGATATAAAAATATTCCATCCTTAGACTGCAACACTTTTCAAGTCCTAAAAAGAACTTGAGTAGGCCCATGTCTGTCATTTCAAAAGCATTCCTCATTCCTTCCTTAAACTCATTTATCATATCTAAACAAAAGGAATTACTTATGATATCATCAACATAAAGACATATATAAATAATATCACCTGTTTCCTTTGTTTTGTTTTGACATAAAAAGTTGGCTCATTATGACTATGATTGTAGCCATGCTTCATAAAATACCCATCTATCTTTGCATACTAGGCCTTTGGAGCCTACTTCAATCCATACAAGGCCTATTTTAATTTATACACCATATCAGTTATTCTATGAATAATAAATTCTTCTGGCTAAGCAACATATGTCTCCTCAGTTAGATCACCATTAAGAAAGAGTGTCTTAACATCCAACTGGTGCGCATACCATCCCATTTGGACTGCAACAACAAGTATGATCTTGATGGTCTCTAATTGAGTTACCGGAGCAAATCTTTCTTGAAAATAGATCTCGTGTTTCTGAGAATAACCCTTGGTAACAAGGTGTGCCTTATGCCTTAAAACTTGACCATTTTGGCCTTATCGTTGTTTTAAACAACCATTTCACTCCCACTAGATTTTTAACATGTGGGAGATGAACAAGTTCCCAAGTCTCATTCCTTTCGATTGATTTGAGTTCTTCTTTCATGGCATTCAACCACTTGTCATGTTTGGTAGCTTGCTCATAAGTGATTGGGTCTGCTACACTTAAAGCAATTTGACAAGTAGTGAGGTATCTATTTTCATCTAAAAGATCATCACTAAAATAATATAGCCAAGTAGGAGGCTTAGTTATGTGCTTGGAATGCCTTGCTTCAGTTACATGGTGCTGCACATACACGATACAGGAGTAGGTGGACTTGATCGAGTTTTAGGAATAGTACTACTAGAGGTTGAATTTGTAGTGCTAGAGGATGAGGTGGCATTAGGTTCCAAGGAAAACGGGTCAATAAAGGTGATGTCTTTGTCACATGTTGCTTTTGAAGTGATCCACTCCTATTTGAAGATTTAAGAAACACTACATCCCTTATTATGCTGAACTTTTTATGGCTGGGTTGTACAGTCTGTAGCCTTTATTTCGAATAGAATATCAAATAAGATTTATTTCAGATAATTATCTAATTTCTTGCAAAACTATGATGGTATGAGATCATATGCTGTACAACCAAAAACTTTCTTATGAGATACACTGGGTTTCTTACCTGACCAGTTTTAAAAAGGAGTTTGATTTTGCAATGCTTTATTAGGAGCTCAATTTATAACATCCTTATGAAGTCATCAACAAATAGTAGATAATAAAAGCTAGTTCTAGGGCTTGAAACTTGCATAGGACCACATAGGCCTGTGCATACCAACTTTAATTTTAATTTTGTTCTCCGTGATGTAGATTGGAAGGGAAGTTTTGTCTATTTGCCTATTATATAAGACTCGCACATGATAAATGGATGCATTATGGGTAAACATAGTGTTGCTAGCATTTTTGATCTCCAAGAGAATCTTTCTCGTTTCTTTACTGTGAATCACTCACTTTTCATTCTCAAAATATATAGCAAATCCACTTTCCATGAGTTATCCTACACTTAGTAGGTTGTACTCAAGCTGTGGAGCATAATGAACATTGTCTAGAAACTTGTATGAGTTAGGACCAATATGAATTTTTACTGTTCTTATGCCTTCAACAGCGAGTTTCTCTTTATCACCAAGTTGTACTTTAAGGGTGAATGACTCATCAAGTGAGACGAAGCTAGTTTTGGTACCTGCCATATGGTTAGAACAACCAGAATCAATGAACCATAGATTATTAGAATTACCCAACTACTCACTGTTGGCCATTAACATGAATTGGTCATGATGAGCCAAAACAAGTAGTAAGTGTTGATCATCTACTTCGATAGGGTCCTTTTTTTCTTCTCTTTTTCTACTACATTAATTTGAGCATCTTCATTGTACCCAAAATCTTTTTGAAGATGGCTAATCTTTTTGCATTGACATTGAGGTACCTTTATTTGTCAAATCTACTTCTACCCCTCCCAGCTCCTTGCTCTCTAAATAAACCACAACCTCGTTCTCTACCTATAGTATTATTAGATTAGTCTTAAAATACTTTTACTGTTAATTCTCTCCTTCTGAGACTATAAGAGACCTATAAGTTTAACTGGAGTAATGGTGGCCAGATCAAAGTAATCAAACTTAGGGGAGAGACTCCTAAGAATCTTTTTGGCTAACTTGTGCTCTATGAGCTCTTTTCCATAGGATCATTGCTGCCCCACATTGTTCATAACATGTGAGAAGTAGTCCTGAACAACCTCATCATTCTTCATGGTTTGATTTTCGAATTATCAACGTGATCCTTGGAGCTTAACATACTGCACTTGAGATTCACCTTGACATTTAACACGAGGAATATCCAAAGTCTACTTGGCAGAATCTGTAGTAGCAATATGAGAGAAAAGTTAGTCATGAACGCCTTGTTGTATAAGTAACATTGCAAGGCCATCATCATGTTTTTCAGCTCCTCGATTGTCAATTATATCATCACCTATGGTTGTAATACCAAGATAAAAGATATCCTAAAGTTCCCTTGAACAAATAATGGTTTTCAGTCTGAGATTCTAATGTTTGTATCCTTTGCCTTGAAATACAGGAACAATTGAAGCTAGCTAGGGCAGAAGATGAAGTGGGTAGATCTACCATGGATTGGAAGGGTAAGAAGCTGAAGAGCCGGAAAAGGGATCAGATGTTGGTGCTCTGATATAAAGTGTTGGCAAAAAGAGCTATATATATATATATGACTGAGAACAATAAGAACAAATACTCGAAAGCTTTTTGAATTGATTGATAGATTTTTTAGAGTACTTAAAATGCAGAACAAAGACTCCTTTAATAACAAAAAGATCATCGAAAAAGACTCCAAAAAACCACATGAATCAGTATTCTAACAAAATTAGTCATTGGCTATTATTCAAAACACAAAATGAATCACGTGCATACATGCATGCATGACTTATTCAAAGAATATACCTTCCAAAGACGTGTGTGATTCAAATCAGCTTTCATTAGATCTTTCTCTTGCACCGCCTCCTCACCACCAATGACTAATCCATCTCCTTACAGTGACCTTCTTCTTCCCCAACACCACCTCTAGTAGATGTGGACAAAAAAACCGGTTTCTGAACCGGTTCGTTTAAAAAAACCGGAACCGGTTTTTGGTCCCAACTGGTTTGGCCCAAACCGGTTTCAACCTGGCCCAAACCGCCAATTCATCATCAGTTTGTATGTTACTTTGATCAAACTGGTTTCTAAACCGGCCCGGTTTCAAACCGGTTACCAAACCGGTTTTCAACCCGGTTTTGAAAAATAGCCGTTGGATAACGGATATATAGCCGTTTTCTAGCCGTTTGATGTCCTTTTTGACCGTTCTTTGGTGGTTTTTTACCATTATACCCCTATTACGTTAGTATATATGTATTGGATGTTTTGATTGAATCACAACAATTTAAAACGCTCTCTAGTCTCAAAAATCGCAAAAATGCTCAATACTTTCGTTCTCTTACAAAAAACTCTCTCAAATGGCTTCATGAAGTGCTCAATCTTTTGTTGATTGTGATGCGTCTTCAAGCAACGTGATTGTAGCAATCCTTCCTACAAATAGGAACCTCGAAATATGATGCAATTACGATTTATGTCAAATGGCTAGCGGTCCAAATAAGGCTTGTTGCAAGTTTTGTCATAAGTTTTTCAAAAAGATGCAAACACAACTGTAACGTCCTAAAAAAATTTCAATTGTTGTAAAGTTTGTACAAGTGGGTTATAGGGTCGATTCTAAATATATACAAGGGAACTATGGAACTTTGGGGGCTAACTACAATTGAAGATGAATTTGAGGGACCATTGAAACACACCAATTTTTTTTAATAAAACACTTTCACAATTTATATCAGAGCTTTGGTCCCAGTTCATAATAAAATTTGTCACTCATAATGACATGTCATTTCTTAACATATAAAAATATTACATGAAAAATAACATTTTACAAACTTTTTCTACAACATGTATTATATTAAATATTAAACGAGAGTAGGGTTCCTTCGTCAGTCCAGTCATGTCCGTGAAGCTTTAACCATTTATGGGTGCTTTTTCTGAAAATATTCAAAAATATTTTTATTAGTTTTCGATAAGTAAGTACACATTTTTATTCCAAAAACATATTTTCTTTTATTGGGGTTTAACACCCAAAATTATTTTTATTTAAATCCTCATTACTTATTAGGAATTCAACACCCGAATTCCTTGTGGGTTTATTTTTAACCCTTGAGAATTATTAACTCCTCTTTTTATATATGTGGAGTTCAAAACCGAACCCATTGGGATTTCAATACCCGAAATCATTACATATATTTAACTCCTTTTTAAACTAATACACATACTTGGACTCGTAATCATATAAATCATTTCTCCCATAATCATGGTTATCATAATAAACAACTCAAATCACATGTAATTAAACACATTTCATCTCCACATAATTCATACAAACTCATAATAAGTAGATCATACATCATGTAATTAAACATATAACATAAATTAGTTACGGGTCAGTGTACTTACCTCTCAAACTTAATGATAATACTATACGAGACTCGTGTTCTCCACTTCAAATCAATCAATTTTAGTTGCTCTACAAAGTCACCTGAACTGTCTTTTGTTCTTTTTGATGTCTTTGTGTTATGAACCGTTTGTCATTCGTTCAGACGAATAGTTTTCACGAATGGGTATAACGTGAGCACTCTTTGTCAAATGATCGACAATTACCCATATTGCATCATATCCTTTGGCAGTTTTAGGAAGTTTCGTCACCAGATCCATCGTAATACGCTCTCACTTCCATAATGGAATTTTTAGTGGTTGCATTTTTTCATATGGTTTCTGGTATTCAGCCTTAACTTGTAAACAAGTCAAGCACTTTTTAGTATATTTAGCAATATCTCTATTCATTCCAGGCCACCAGTGCTCTTTCTTTCAGTCATTATATATCTTGGTTGCACCTGGATGAATTGAGTATTTTGATTTATGTGTCTCATCAATAATCATTGTTTTGACCTTACAAGTCCAAGGAATCCGATTTCGTCCAAAACGAACTTTAATTCCTTTATCATTCTCATCAAGTAGATGGACTTGACCAATGATCCTTTCATGCTTTAAATTTTCCTCTTTCAATGCCTCTACTTGTGCAAACCTAATTTGATCAAACAAGTCTGAATTCATAATCAGTTTATATGACTTTACTTTAATTGGAGCATAATTCTCCTTCCGGCTTAAAGCATCGGTTACCACATTAGCTTTACCCGGATGATAAAGTATTTCATAGTCATATTTCTTGACCAACTCTAACCATCGTCGTTGTCTCATATTCAATTCCTTCTGATCGAAGAAATACTTCAGACTTTTATGATCAGTGTAGATAGTGCACTTCGTTTCATACAAGTAATGCCTCCAGAACTTTAACGCAAATACGACCGCTGCCAATTCAAGATCATGGGTTGGGTAATTTGCTTCATGTGACTTCAATTATCGTGAAGCATAAGCTATCACCTTCCCTCTTTGCATAAGGCATAACCCAATCCGACACGTGAGCTTTAGTTAACTTTTCTTTTAAAAGTTGGAACGCCTTTTCTTGTTCTGAGTTCCGTTCAAATTTGGAATTATTTCAAGTTAGCTTTATCAATGGGGAAGCTATTTTCAAAAAATCCTGAATGAAATGCTGATAATAATCGGTTAAACCCAGAAAGCTTCTGACTTCAGTTGGGTTCTTAGAAGGTGACCATAGCATAATAGTTTGTATTTTAGAGGGATCCACCAAAATAACCTTCGCATTCACCACATGACCTAAGAATTAGACTTCTCAAAGTCAAAATGCACATTTAGAAAATTTTGCATATAACTTTTCTTTTTTTAGCACATTAAGAATCTCATGAAGATGCTGAGCGTGATCTTCTTCGGTTCGTGAATATATAAGAATATCATCAATAAAGACAATGACCAAACGATCAAGCATAGGTTTACATACTCGATTCATGAGGTCCATGAAAACCACTGGAGCATTTGTTAAACCAAATGGCATCACAACGAATTCATAGTGCCCATAGCGAGTACGAAAAGCTGCTTAGGTACATCTTCTTCTCGTACCTTAACTTGATGATAACCTGATCTTAAATCGATCTTTGAGAACCAGCTAGCGCCTTGTAGTTGATAAAAAAGATCATCAATTCTAGGTAAAGGATACTTATTCTTGATGGTTAGCTTATTTAATTCACGAGAATCAATATACATCCGCATGCTACCGTCCTTTTTAACAAACAATATAGGTGCACCCCAAGGTGAAGCACTTGGGCGAATAAAGCCTTTATCCAAGAGGTCTTGGAGATGAGACATCAATTCTTTCATTTCATTTGGTGCCAGTCGATATGGCGATTTGGCCACTGGTTTAGCTCCAGGAACTAAAAATTCGATTTCCCTTGTTGGTGGAACACCTGGAAGCTCATCAGGAAAAACGACTAGGAATTCTTGAACTACAGGGACTTCATCAAGTTTCCTTTCTTTCATTTCTTTATTAGCCACGTAGGCTAGAAATGCCTGATGTCCATGTCGTATGTAATTCTTGGCTTTCACCATCGAGCGTACAATTATGTTACTCTTTCTTTCTCCATATATACAGATTTGTTCTCCCATTGGCGAAATAAATTGAACAATCTTTCGATTGCAGACTATCGACGTGTGTTGTTGGGACAACCAATCCATCCCAATAATTACATCGAATTCCTTTAACTCTATTGGAATTAAGTCGATATTGTATTCCTCTCCTTGAATATTTACTTTAAAGTTTTGACATATTTCAGATACAGCAAAACTTTTATCGCTAGCAATGTCAACTTTTAATACATGTACCGATTTACTTCTAACAAAAGGACTATGGCTAGCAAACGTTATAGATACAAAGGATTTACTAGCTCTAGAATCAAATAAAATATATGCAGGAAGGGAGTTGACTAGAAAGGTACCTGTAACGACATTAGGTTCAACCTTTGTTTCTTATGCAGTAATTTGAAAAGCCCTACCACACGGTTTTGGAGCTTCCAACTGTTTCACATTCTCTACGGCCCTCGATCCTTCCGCAGCTTTGGCAACCTTGGTTATCAACTCTGGACAATCATTTCTCATGTGACCCGAATTATAGCAGTTATAACATAAATTTACAGGGCTGATACATTGTGGGGCTGTATGCCCTGGTTTCCCATATTTGCAACAAATTGGGTTCTTATAATGACATTCTCTAAGATGTCTCTTTCCACAGAACTGACAATTACCAGACTCCTTGATCGAGCCTAAACTCTTTACAGGCTTTATAAATTTTACTTTCTTTGTAGGTATTGTAGGAACTATAACATCATCCTTTCTCTTTCCGTCTCTTTCTTTCTTTCTATTCAGTTCCATCTCTTGTTCACGAGCCCAATTAAGAATTTCCTCAAGACTTCCTGTTGGATCTAGAAAGGATAGGTCTATAGATCATTTTGTATAGGCTTAGAACTTTAGTCAAGTCTTGTAATTAATGATTGTAACTATCAGTATATATATATATATGTGTGCATTGAATATATAGGTTAACCCATATATATGTGTGTTGCTTTTTGTATGACAGGCAAAATCAATATACTTGGTAGGATTTCTGAAATTAACCAAGTGTAAGAAACATCTACGGATGAACAATAATGTTAATCCGTAGATATGTTTCTTACAAGACCACCACTCAAAGTGAAGATTCCTACGGATGATGAGGATTGCATGATGAAGACAAACTTCCTACGGAAGAGCAAGACTTATACGGAAGACCAAGACTTCTACGGAAGACCAAGACTCATACTGAAGAACAAGATTCCTGTGGAAGCTCAGAACACTTGTATGATTTCAAATATCAACAAGTCAAACAGGTCAACCAATCAATAACAAATCCCAAGAGATCCGTTGTTTCCTTAACTGACTCAAAGCGTCTATAAATATGAGTCCTAGGTTTCACATCTCGGAGAACACAATCAAGCAATATTACAGCTGTCAAGCATTACATCATCGTGCAACCCTAGCCGTCGTCACATCAACAACAATATTCATTCGATTGAAGAAAACATTGTTCATAGTTATTCATAATTATTCTTTTGTAATCATTACTCAATAATTAATGAAATACTTTTGAATAATTATTGTGTTCGTATTTATTGTGATATTGTGTTTACATTCTTCAATAACAATTAACACAATTAAACAACAATTAATGATAATTCCGCGATCATTAATTTTATTTTATTTTAATACTGATAATTCATGAATTGAGATCCTTGG
This sequence comes from Flaveria floridana, assembly GCA_018326465.1. NCBI lineage: Eukaryota > Viridiplantae > Streptophyta > Magnoliopsida > Asterales > Asteraceae > Flaveria > Flaveria floridana. The sequence goes on along the minus strand of BJCO01000835.1, from coordinate 84 downwards.
ATTCAAAGGTGGTATCAGAGCCAAGTGCTCATTGATTTAGATCAATTGATCTATCAGTATTAAAAATTGTTTAATTGTCTTTTA
>BJCO01000834.1:0-19198 GCA_018326465.1 Flaveria floridana | reverse complement strand
AAGGTTTTCTAAGACTTGCATTGGTGTTTCACCGACTTTTCTTTCACTTCTTATCTTATATTGAGCGTTGCATACGTCTCTGGTTATTGATGCATTATTAGGATTTTGCTTTTTAATAGCTGATAAAATGCTACGAGGCTCCATGTTCTGATCAGTAAGCTGCTCCACCAAATTGTATTCGTTTTAAGAAAATCTTCTTACAAAAGGATGCCCCACCATATGTTGAGCAGGATCATGGTTATGTTCGTCACTTCGCACCTCTAATTTCCACGAACGATGTTTGTTGTCGTATATCCCAACTAATTTAAAAGGACATCCGATTTTTTTGCTACCAGATCGTCTAACTGTTGCTTTACTTTTGTGTTCACCAGCACGATCACAGATAAGCCACACCTTTACGACCTGACCTTCTTTTTCTTTGATCTTCGTGTAATAATAACGTAACTATTATCACGTCCTCTATTAACAGCCCAACAGACTAGCTCATCGAGAGATAAAAATTTTTGAGACGTTTCAAACGATACTTTCGTCGTTTGTTTTTCATCACTCGATAGTGTATTATTTTGTTGCGTGTCGTAAGTTGACTCATGGGAGGTTCTAATAATCACTGTTGAAGATGCTATAGTGAGTAGACCTGATTTGTTTTATGCTTATTTATATTGTTATCGTATATAATAACAGTTAAAGAAAAACATAAAATAGTAAATAAGTTGTATTAGTGTTTTAATTAAGTCATTCTAATCTTTTTTTCGTCTGAAAAACCATTCAACTTTCAAGTGTTGTTCCAATCTTGTGAGAAATTAAAATCTTATATGTATTAATGATAACATATCAAGATTTTTTATTTATTTTTATTTACTTAGGCATATGACATGGCAATAAAAAAAACTTATTTGCCAAGACTTATAAAGTGTCATATTTTATATTTATTTGTTTATTAGGGCACATAACTTGGAATTATAAGTGAATAGAATAAAAGATATATATAAAAAACACTTTGACACATTATCATTAATTAATATAAAATTCAAATTTTCAAGCTTAAAACAAAAGTTGAAAGTCTAGTCGAATAAAAACAAATTAAAATGATAGAAGTAGAACACTAATGAAACTTGATTAAACACCATTTGTACAAAAACATTTCCATAAATGGCCCAAGATAATTCATTAATGAAGCCATGAAGTTGAGCCCACATGAGAAATCATATGTGCGTAAAACACAGGCTCTCAAAACTCCCCTCATCTTGTCATCTTCTTTACAACCAACCATTCATCTTCTCACCTTATCCCAATATCTCTTTCTTTTCATCACCCACTCATCATCATCATCATCATCATCACTTCACTTCAATCATCCCCACAATCCCACCAAAACTCCTCAACCCCAATGGCCACCCTATCTCCGGCAACCTTCACGGCGGCAGCCGTCGTCGCCCCCACCCGTTCCTCCGGCAGAACAACCACCACCACCAAGATAACCTACATCAAGGGTCTCAATTCATTCGGTGGTCTTAAAGCCCACAACACCGTTGTTTCACTGGGTACCCCTGTTTGCACCGACCAGCAATTCGCCGACTTTGTGTGCTCGTTGAAGAAACCGTCGTCTCGCGGCGGCGCCGCCGGTGGTGGGGCTCTCACCGCCACGTGTAATGCGGTGGGGGAGATCTTTAGGATTGCTGCGATTATGAATGGGATTACTCTTGTGGGAGTTGCGATTGGGTTTGTTCTTCTTCGAATTGAAGCTTCTGTTGAAGAATCAGAGTAAGAATTTCAGGGATTTCTGTGATTTTTTACCCCAAAATTGTATCTTTGTTTAATTGTTGAATTCATGTAGAATCAATCATAAAGATGTATGAACCAGATGTTATATAATACCACCATTGATGCTTTCTTACTTTGTTCAACCAATGGATAATTGATTAACTTAATATTCAGATGTCATAACTTAAATAAGTAACTAATAGGTTAATATATTTATAGGTGTATGAATACACCTCTAAATTTACAAGTTTGGTTTGTATAGTTTGGGTTCGTTTTTTCGGTTTTTGTTACAAACAAAACCGAAACCAAACCGAAAAAATCGGTTTTTAGAAAACCATTAAAACAAACCATCGGTTTTTTATTGGTTTTGGTTTTTCTGGTTCGGTTTCGTCTGTTATTTCGGTTATGGTTGGTTATCATGGTTTCTTGGTACTCTTGGCGCCAGAGATGATTAGGGTTGGGGCTCTTGGTGGACTTTGGCTGCAGAGGCCCCTGGGGTTGTTTTTGTCAGGCTCGGTTTGAACTAAATTGTTGGAATAGGTGTTTGAATGTGAAAACTCTCATATAGTTTATTATTTGTTTTTTTAAAACTGTTTGTATAAATAAATAAAACTGATCCGACTTGTTAACTATAAACAATGTTGATTCGGTTACAAGCTAGTTAACACGCAACATAAGAATCATTTATTTTAAAGTCCTAGATTATTAGTAGCATCAAAGGTTTTAGACAATTTAGCATCTTTGGATTTCATGATCCCATATTATACATTAGTTACATGATTGCTAATACTAAACAAACATGTATTTACATGTAATTATCTTGCTTAAATCCCGCAACTGAGAGCGGGATCTCAGCAACTCGACTATTAAGTTGTTCATACTCGATAGACTGAACCTTAGGCGCGACTTTTTTCGATGAGAACAAACATATGCATCCCACAAATATCATAATCCCCGCTAGTATCCAACTAAATTGCAAATTAGCGAGGGCTCGAGCCCTTGAGCCCGCTTTGTGGGACCCACACATGACCGCACCATGCATATCGCTGTCACCACCGTGACCTAACCGTATGGTGCACCCTTTGGGGACCAACTCAGGTACCCATAACATGAACCCCATGTTAATGAACCACAACCCTTGAAACATAACCGATATAGAGAGAACAAGAGATGAAGGAAAGCTTGATGGAAATATGGTGGTAGATAAAGCGGATACTAGTGAGACGAACACGATAAGTTGCATTAGCCAATGGTAATGGCCCTCGAGTCCAGCATGATCAGCTGAGTGGCAATGGAGTAAGAACAACTCTTGACAAAAAACAGAAGCTGCAAGAATCCCAGAAACCTCAAAGAACATGTCAGATTTGTGTAAAACCGCAGTTAAAAGCGTAAAACACGCGTAGATCATTAGGTGGAGAAACATGGTGGCGTGCTCGTAGTTATTGAGCTTGAAAGCGAGTGAGAACAAAGGGTAGTCCAAAACCTGCATAATTATTGAAAATATCGAAAAACAAACTATAAGAACAAGCTCCATGTATGCTAGCTTTGAATACTGGCTCGGGAACGAGTGCCAAAAGCATGAGCGGAAGTGGGTCGGGCCTTTTTGGTGGTAGGCTCGGACCGTGTTGATGATGTGCCATAAGCCAAGGAGGGCTAGGGCCGAACCGGGGACTAGATGTCCGGCAAGTGTTCCCATCGAATAGATCGTTGAAAAAATTCGGGTTATTACAGAAACAATTGTTTGATCATAAATATATGAAGAAGAAGATCAAATCATGCAAAAAAGGAAAAACCAAAGGTGGATGATGATAATTAAACTAGTGAATGGTGCATGTGATTTCCACAAAGCTGTAATCAGACAAAGACCACCATTTTGGGTAAAAGCACAAGGGAAAAAGATGAGTGGTCCTTATGAAATTTAAGGGCCAAGAACATTATTATAAAGAACAAAAAAATATATTACTTACCAAACTATGCCAAAACATGAAAATTTACATAAATAGTCATTTTAACCTCATATATTACCTAAACATTGTTATATGTGATTACATTGAACCAAAATACACAAAGCGTATCAAGATTACACTAGTGGCAAAACATTGTTACGTGTGATTACATTGAACCAAAATACATGAAAAATTTACATAAATAGTCATTTTAACCTGATATATTACCTAAACATTGTTACATGTGATTACATTGAACCAAAATACACAAAGCTTATCAAGATTACACTAGTGGCGTAAACTATAACAAGCTTTGCATCAATGGTAAAGATGGTGACAAGTTCTATGTCAATTATAACATGTGTCAATGTGGTAATTGACAGTTAGACTATCGGTGCAAAATTATAAATGTTTGCACCAATGTCTAATTAGCGTTAAGCTGTTGTTTTAGTTAACTTTAAGTAATTAGGTTTTATGCAAAACTTATCATGTGTCTAGTATTCAATGGGTTTATTTTTTCTTTTAAATAATTAGCTTTTTTTCTTTCTCTTTTAGTGAACTTTAATTTTCTCTATTGTGGACAAAGTTGTTAAAATATCGTCTGTTTTTAATTATAAAATGACGATTACACCCTTGGAAAAGAATACCTTCAGTGGCTCAGATGGGACATTTAAGGGTACTATGATGACAACGAAATAAAACTGAAATTGGCATGGAGTTAGAAAGTAGTTCTCCACTAGAATTGCATTAGAAACAAGATGCATTATCCTACGTGGCAATCATATTATGTAAACTTAAGAGGACAACAATTATAAGTTTTAATAAGATTATGGAGTAGAATATTTACAAGGAAGGTACCTCTTAAAAGTAACTTTTAATGGTCTCAATTAAGAGAAGTCGTATTGGCAAAAGACACCCACTCTAGAATATGGATGTTGGAATTGGATCACACTCAAGTCAATGTAACCAATTGAAATCGACATATGAATATTATTTGCGTGACCGACTTATTTGATTTTCATGCTTCTGCCTTTGTTTACGCTATTTAAGTTTCCTAAGTGAATAAGAGCGTAACACATCATGTGTCAGAATCATGTAAAAGTCTAAATCACGTAAAAACATGATTCTGACGCACCACGTGCAATATTCTTATTCGTATAACACTTCAGTTGTGTAAAAATAGTGTATTGTTTTGAAGTCAAGATCACATAAACACCACTACTTTAACACATAACGTGCAGAGTTTGTATTCGTTAAAATTACTTAGAGCTCGCAAAAAAAGTATTATGTAAAAAAAACTTAAATATGTGTTTCTTGTACAAATTATAATTGGTATAGGTCATCTTACTTGAAGTTAAAAACTTTAATGTGATATGTTAATCAAAATATATATATTTTTTGTTATATTGGCCGGTCAAATGGTTCAGTTTTGTGATGAGAGTATATTGATTAGAAGTTAAGCCAAACACAAAAAGAATAATCAAAAAGTAAATTCGAGTGCCGAATGTTACAAGCTTTTATAAACATCGAGTGTAATTAAATAAAAGTAAATTAAATTTTAATAATTCAAACTATTACTCATGTCCGATAATAATCCATACTATTGGTTTGACTAGTAATAATTTCAACTTTTATTTTATTACCAATAAAAGTCTTATTAACATAGCTATTAAAAATTTACGCTTGATTTGGACTTAATTTCGTTCACAATCATGATTATGAACGAAATGAAAAAACATAAAATCTAAATCGAGGCTAAAATAAGTATAAATCGAGTGTGAATGTACGATAATACTACTACTAGAATTGTTATTTGTAATAAAAATAAAAGATAAGATTAAAACCAGTCAAATCAATAGTATGGATTATTATCGATCTGAATAATAATTTAAATTATTAAAATACAATTTGCATTAAATTAAAGAATACAGTTCTCATAATTCAAGACCAAATGCAGACATGGTAGACATGGTACTGGACTCACGTGATTCTGTAATTTCTTTATTGGTAATTGACTAGTAGTGTGCCCGTGCGGTACGACGGGTGCGACACTTTTAATTGTGGTACTTGTCTCTAGTAAATTATATATTCATATACTATTATTTACAACTACAAGTAGTTTTTTATACTTCGAAATTGTTTTGCTTAGTATCATCATTATGTTGCATACACATCATGACCGTTAAACATGTTCTAGTATCTAATAATCTATTATTTAAGCTATGAAGTAGGTAAAGAAACCCCTGATGCAATAAAGTAACACATGTATAAGAAAAGTCAAAGTCTAGAAATATGAAAGCGGAAAAGTAGAAGCATAGTTGCGAATTACTTGTGTGATGAGATTAAGTCGGTCATAAGCTTTCACAGATCTTGATGATCTCATCGATATTATTCGACCAGTTCATCGTCAATAAGGGGACCCAAAAACATCCTGTACTTCAATGTCTTTGGCTGCTACATATTTGGTAATTGTTTTCTATATGTGCATCTCGGACATAATTAAAATAAAATTCAATTGCTCGTGAAATCGAATCACTATCGAATCTTCAAACATTTTAGTAAAACAAATTAAAAGTTTGAACTCAACCCAAAAATATAACTTATAATCCTTGCTTGTGGCTCCTAACATGCTTTGCATATTTAGCAACTTAAAGATATACATTTCTTTTCATATAAGCTTCCTTTCATTTTGTTTTAGTAATGGATGAGCTTTTTCTCATTTTAACTTTAAACAAATTTAGAAAAATAAAAAGCACTTTGTATTAATAGAGCAATAGTAAGTATTAAATTATAAATACACACAAATACATGTATATCAAAATATACATTTCGTAATTGACATTTTGAACCCTTGAGCAGTCTCCCTAAGGAAAATATGGTCTTTATAATCTTCTCTAGTTTATGGTGTTGTCACGCCATGAAGAGGATCACAAGGTCACCGAATGAAGTGTTCTTTCGTAGTTGTTGACCTGCAACAAAGCAGAGATGACTAAATGACATATGAAATATGGTCAGTGCTTGTTAAAAGATAGAACAAATGTACACTTTGATTTTTCTTTTATGTTTCCTTAAAGAAAATAACTCACTAACCCGACATATGCCTTGACATAAAATCACCTTAAACGATGTTTCTCACGTTAGATTTTTTGTATTTATGTATTCTAAGACTAATATTTACCATAAAATTACTATTGTTATTTGAATTGACATTTTCAGACCAAGAGAATCATAAACTTCACGTATGTAGAATATTTCGCATTCATTCATACAAATTGGCCATAAATTAGCAAGGATGCATCAATACTAAATACTACCAAAAAATATTCAAACTATTAAAAAGCAAATCATCAATCAGAATATAGTTAAATTCAGTTTAAGCACATAAAACCTTGATACAACAAATTCAATTGAAGTAAACAAAAAAAGCAACACCAAATTAAAGACAACCCATGGAGCAATTTAAACAAATGATGTTTACTTAATTTTTTTGTAAGCAACTAAGCAATCAAACTTCAGTAAACTCACTTTCCCATGCATATGAACTGTAGCTTAAAACCATAGAAAATCCAAAACCCTAACGAGAAAATTAAGCCACATAAAGTCCAATGACTTAATCAAAAGTTGATCATCAAAACTTTGAATCTAAGATACTTGATAACCAACTATGTCCATCCCAGTGTACATCTAAATCTTTATTGCTTCTTAAAGTTTGGATAACTTCTGGTTTCTTGACATATGCTAAGTGAACTGTTTTTTTAGGATTAAAACAAATACACAAAATAAAGTTCGTAGAATTATACCTTGTCGAGCTCATAGAGTATTTTATCTAAACTCTTTACAAAATAAGACGATTACTATAGTAAAAAGTGACAACCTAAAATGGAAATCAATGAAATATATAGTTCTTTAAGCATTAATAGAACTAAAAAATGAAATATATAGTTCTTTAAGCATTAATAGATCTAAAAAATCATTACTGTAACTAATATTTTTATAGCAATCAACTTACTGGTTCGATAGAAACCTTGGATATCTATGATGGAAGCAAGGAAAGAGGTATTGTTGACCATGATCCAACCAAAAATTGACTTCAAATGGATAATTTAGATATGAATAGTATTTTTCCCCGTCAAACCAAATAATAAAATTATGTTAGAACATTTTTGAACAAAACTATCAAAACCCAACAACTAAAGTTTAGTCGAAAAGAGCGTTATATGAAAAAATTAAAAAAAAACAAAGAACCTTAAACCCAAATGTTGCTTCCTACTTTCCTGTGCATTCATGTACCTGTTGAATCAAATCACAGGGGGATGTGTGACATTTCCCTCACAAAGTCCATTGAAAACTTCGATCAACAAAATTAGTATCTTTTTATTGATGGTTTACCCAAATTGACCTATTTATACTGAACATTACCTGTGTATCAACTAAACTCTCGCTATTTAGGCTTTGCTTCCAATGAAATGGTTACTATAAAGCGCTATAAATTGGCATACATAAGGGTTTTCGTGTCCCTATAAGCATTTAAAAGATATTAGTTTCAATAAGCCATTACAACTTATGGCCTAAATACATAAAATGATTAAGCTCTAAATATCATGTATAAGATTCAATAATATGATTAGAAAAACAATAGTCTGAAAACATTTTTCTGTGTGAATTCATATTTGTCTATGAATTCATATAAATTTATTAGAAAGCACTGTAAATACCAACAAATATAGTGAATGAATATAAATATAAATCTAAAAGAACATAGACATACATCGGCCTAAAGAGACAATCAGCCAATGTTTCTTCTTTTGTAATGCAACATATTAACAACTCATAATTCAATTTGAAAGCAATATACCTAACACCCTTCAGTGGATTCGTTGTTCTTTATTGACATCATCTTTGATAGTCTTGGTCAGAATACCTCATGCTTGATAGACCTGGTAAGAATGCTTCGCTTGAACCTGAAGATCACGGCCACAACCTTCGATGTAGCCGATTCAAAATCTCGTGAACCACATGTTGAAAATAGACCAGACCAAATAAAAATCAATTAATTATTATTAATTATTACCAAGTTATTGGCCAAATCAGTTTGATTCTTCATGACCGAAACTAATTATAAGAAAGGTAGAAGAAGAGTGCCCAATTATCGGAAGAATTAAAAGACACGCAATAATATAAAACCAAGCTGTAATACTATGTTCTTCGAATGACAAACTGCATCGAATATATTCATGTCCTTAAAGGATTTTTATTCGCCCGATTTGCTACAGCGTAAACTCTCAGGATTTAATGCAGAATGAATCTGGTGTTCCAACAACAATGGAACCAGATTAACGTGAAGCTCGTGGGGAAATAGATGTAGAGAAACGTGTAGCAGAGAAAAGCCGTAGCTTTTGGGATGCTTAAACTCGTATCAGGAGCTCCATATTGACATACTAAAACCATAACCAATAATGAGAATAACGGGAGATGGGGTTTACCCCCACCAATTCGTGAATTCGGTTACGCAGATAACCCGAATTGCTTATTGATCGACTCTATCCACCATATTTATCTCTTGGTTTTTCGATTCTATCCGCAATCCTCTTAGCCGGACCTTAGCTAAAAGCTAAAATCTCCTTACGACGATGCGTACATGCAAAGCACGCCTCAAACACGCCCATTCACGAGCTTATGTCTCCGTCTTGGCTCGGCGCGCGTGTGGGCTTAGCCCTTGTCTTGGCCCAACTACCACTTTGGTGACCCATAAGGGAAAGCCCCTTATAAGCCACTCAAAGTTGTTTCCCTCCATCAATGTGGGACAAGAAGTAAACACACCAACTTACACATTTACAATTTGTAAATTTCCAACACCCCACTCCTTCCTTCGATCTTGCACTATCGTTAGCCATGGGTTTGAGAAACACTCTTTAATTGTCTTCATCGCAGTCGCTGTCGAGAACAAAAGAAACTGATACTGGTTAGACTCGTAATAACACAGTGGATAAAACAATGAATTAGCTAAAGCAAATCAGTAAAAAGCTTGTTATTGCAGGAAATGAAAGCATGTTGAGTAAGTACATACATAGAGAAAGACTACAACGGAAAGTAATAGAAAGCAATAGAATAGGCAAATACTCGGACGACTAAGCCAAGGCTTTTTTCAAAAAACATAACTAACAACTAAAAACTCGAACAACTTTCCACATGCATGCAGCATGCATGCAGACTTTTTCAATTCTTCACCTGTATGAATCATCTCCAACAAAAAAAACTCATAATTTGCCACGACTTAAATCCAATAAAACTCACAATTTGCTACAATTCAAGGTATTAATGTGTAATTAACTTTTAAATTCCATGTTTTTAGTAGTACTTAAATAACATAATTACCCTTAAAAGAATTAAAACTTTATGTTGTACATTGCGCATAAAAATCACAAATCTCTTAAATTTGACAGGTATCCCTTCTTCGTGTATTATAATATAGTATAGATAATAGCGAAAGTTAAGTGACATTATAGATTTTCTAATTATCACACTTTAAAAAGTTTGTATGATACAAATAGGGCTGCAAACGAACCAAACGAACACGAACAAGACCTTGTTCGTGTTCGTTCATTAAGAAATATACTTATTCACGAACTGTTCACGAACACTTACCGAATGAGATTCTTTGTTCGTATTTGTTCATTAAGAAAATGAACATGTTCATGAACTGTTCACGAACACTTACCCAACGTAAATGGACACAATCAAAAGCAAGCGAACACAAATAACTGTTCATGAACATGACGAACTAACACAAACGTATACAAATGATTGTAGATTTATTTTAGAATAAAATTTTCATTTCATTACAAACATTACACAATATCAATCAAAAATAAATAATTACTTAACATAAGTATCAAAAAATACTTGATATTATAGTCATAAAAGTAACCGACACAAAAACTAAGAATATAAACGAACATTTTAACGAACATAAACGAACACATTATCAAACGTACACAAACGGACATTGACGAACATAAACGAACACATTATCGAACGTTCACGAACATAAATGAACGAACGCGGCTTGTGTTCATGTTCCTTCGCTTAACTAAACGAACGAAATTCTCTTGTTTGTGTTCGTTCATTTACTAAACGAACGAACAGAAACGAACTTCCCGGCGAACGGTTCACAAACTGTTCGCTGAACGTTCAGTTCGTTTGCGGCCCTAGATACAAGTAAAAAAGAAGAAATATGGTTGGATTGATAACTATGCCACCTAGTTACCCATCAAATCAGGTGTCTTAATAAAAAGGTTGTTCAACCGAACTTTAGTTACTAATTTAGGTGATGTAATTTTATCGTATAAATATATAATTAAAACAAATATAAATATGAGGAAATTCCATAAGATTTATCCTATACAAGAACAAATTAGAAACATCAACACAAAAATTCTTAGTACTCTGGGAGGAGAACTTAAATCTTGTTGGCTTGTTATATGTCACATATATTCATACAATCAATTCATATCGCATTAACGGTTAGTTTCTTTACCAATTCAATCAACATAAATTGGAGATGGGCATTTCGGGTTTTGAGCCATACCCAAAACCGGGTACGAACCCGGGTCGGGCCCAACCGGAATTTTTGTACCTGGGTACGAATCTGGTTCAGGTTCACACTCTTGAATACCCTACCTCATATACCCGGTTAGGGTAGGGTCGGGTCCGGATTGGGTCCAAAATCGAGTACAAGACCGGGTTTTTTTTTCATTTCTTGTGTGTATTATTATTATTATTATTATTATTATTATTATTATTATTATTATTATTATTATTATTATTATTATTATTATTATTATGTTAATATTAATATTATTATTTTGTTAGAATCATTCATCATTTATTATTTTTGAATAAACTTAGAATTCATCGTCGTGTATTTCTATAATAATATTAAATAAACATAAAATTCATCATTTATTTATTAAAAAATTAAAAAAAACATAAATTAATCAATAATAAATAACATAAAAATTTTATTTAAGTTATCTTATAATTTTTATTTTCTACGAGAGGCTTTGATCGTAGGGTGTTTATTCGATACTTATAACGGTTAATGTCTTTATTATATACAAATATTAGTGTCGAACATGTGTACTTTGAGTGTGTTAATGTGTGCAGGTGCTGGAACACAAAAGTATATATTTTGGGAGCATTACGGAAGTATTGGAGCAAGTGGAAGGACCGGATGTGCAATTACACGAAAGACGAAGTAAAATCAAGTCAATCAGGTATCACCGTATCAGTCACCGTATCCACCACCGTATCATACTCTGATCACCGTATCAGTCACCGTATCCACCGTCGTATCATACGCTGGTCACCGTATCAGCCAGCGTATCTTGAACAAAATCTAGTGAAAGAGCTCCGTAAAACTTCACAACCGGAGTATGATACGCCGGGACCACCGTATCATACGCCGGTCACCCTAACAATTTCCGGATTTTGAGGATTTTCTTCCCTATTTGAACCCAATCATTAGGGTTTCGAAGGAGACTTTTTTCTGACGAATTTTAGAGGTTTTCAAGGCGATTTTGGGAGTTCTTTTCACCACGGTTTCACCCGGATCAAGTATTAACAACATCCAATCAAGCATTGAATATACAATCATGCCAATGAGCGGCTAATCTTATTCGTAATTACTTTCGGGAGGAGAGTTCTTGTAAGTGAAGCACTAGGTTTAGTTTGAATTGATATTTTGGGTTATGTTCTCTTGACACAAAAATATAATTGTATGTTTGTTTAAAGTTAAAAGACTTGTCTATGTTTAAGTATTTGTGTGCTTTCATTCGCACTTGGTTTCCTTGCATCGTGAGGAGTTTGTCATGTGTGTGAATTCTTTGCATAAGTGAGTTGGTAATTGTGTGAGCGGGCGAGTCTTAAAAGTTTGTTTCATAATTATCACTTTAATCAAACGATTTTGCAAAATCATGTTTATGTGATTCCCAGTCAATTCTTATGAAACCAAGTGTGGATCTTTGAACTTGAATCTTGAAGGTGGTTGCCTTTTTCTCATAAGTTTCAAAACCAATTATCAAGTTTGTTGCTTTCTTAATTATTTTTATTCAATTTACCTTTTCATTTAAATAAAAACCCAAAAATATTTGTTTTTTAGTATTTCCGTTCCGTATTTCAAGTTCTTAGGCATAAAGCTTTACACTTTCCATCAATTCGCTGTGGAGACGACCTTACTTACCCGTACTAGTTATAGGTAGCTAAGGGGTTGTTTGTTTTCGTCTGACCCGGCTGACCCAGCTGACCCGCTGACTCGGTCAGCCGGTCAGCCCGTTTGTTGTTGGTGAAACCCACTTCTGACCGGGTCTGATGGGCTGACCCAGACCTTAAAATCTTAATAGCTGACCAAAACCACTTTCTCCATTGGAGCACCCCCATCGGAACCCCCATCGTTTAGCACCCCATCGACGAGCACCCCCCATCGGACGCGAACCCTCGGCACCCCCATCGTCGGCCCATCCTCCGGTTGCAACCATCTCCCTCCGGCTGCAACCATCTCCCTCCGCGAGCAACCATCTCCCTCCGCGAGCAACCATCTCCCTCCTGCGAACCCTTGAATTAGAGGGTTGTGGTGGCTGTTGCCGTTGTGTTGGCGGTGGAAACGGTGGTGCGGTGGTGGTGGGTTATGGTTGGGGATTATAGAAGGGTTGGTAGATTGTTGGAATTGAAGGGGAATGAGTTTAGCGGTGGTGGTGGTGGGATTTGGTGGGGGAGATGACAATGGCAGAGGGATTTTTTCTTATCTTGCTTTTTACCTACTATTGCATGCCTTGAAACTATAATCGGTGGGATTTGGTAGATTTGAAACTATATTCTTGCTTTTACCTACTATTGCATGCCTTGAAACTATAATTTATCTTTCCTTTTTTAGCTTTTTAAAATAACTATTTAAATAAAAATAGTTAAGATAATAAAAAACTTGATTTTTGAATGAAGATGGCATGAATCGATATCATCATTATCAGTTTTCAAAGCACCATATGTGCAACCATTTGACTATTTTTATTGATTGCACAATAGCTGTTAAATTCAAACTCGTTAGAACAACGGAGCAATATGGTATTTTTATCATTCAGCAGAGTCAGTCAGATATTAAATCAAACAACCAAGTTTCAGTCAGATGTAGACTCAGTCAGAACTTCTAACTGGGTCAGCTTCTGACTCAGTCAGATCATGCCCAGTCAGCAGTAATCAAACAGCCCCTAAATCTTTAATATTAACTTGTTTTTGATCCAACCACGACAACATGATCAGGCTTCATCAAATGCTAATTTGTCTTCGGATATGCAAGAAAATACTCCTTCTTCTACTTCTTTATCGTGTACTTTAGCTTTAAGTACAATTTCGTATTCAAGGCTTGTTTGATATTGTATATGAACTATCACGTCTAACTGATCCGTTAGACAAATGCACATCTCCATTGCTTCTGAAGTGAGTCTTGTTCTCCGTAACAATACCACTAAGAGAAAAAACATATTTCGAAACTACCATAAAAACTTGAACGCTTAGCAAATCATGGTCCATAGAAGAAAGAATTGGAAATTGGGATTTATTTTCTTTCCATTAAGCCAAAATATCGAATGCATGATAATTTTCGGTAGTCATATCAGAAATAAAATCTGTTCCACTATATCTACCGAGTTCGCTTGTTGGGGGTGTTAACCCTTTTTCGTTTAGCCGCACATCCCGAACAACATTCAACATAGTCAAAACTGATTCTTTAAACGAGGTACTAGCACTTGAGGTTGATTCCCTTGGTGTGGTTATGTGTACGTTAGGGCCATACCTATTTAAATAAAAATCATAAATTTTTTTAAATCTTTCATAAAATTTACTTTTACTTCGGTTGAAAATTTGGGGTTTTCGTCATGCATATTCAAATTATCATTTATCTCGTCTATCAAACATTCAACTCACGCAACATTTATAAACGGATTTAAAGCGGCGTCACAAGTAAAAACGGGTGGTACTCTTTAAAATATGTTTTAAAATCTTCTTTTATTGGTTCTATCATTTGTTTAAACATATGATTTTCATTTTGAAAAATTTTAAAATCAAAGCAATTAAATATAATTTTGAAAGTACCAAATAACTAGTGGGATAATATAAGGTTTATACTTAAAGGCTGATGAAACCAAATCAACCAAAGAGATCTCAGAAAGCATGCATGAAGTACAGAGTAAGTTAATTCGGAAGTTTTACACAACTCAAAGGAAATAAGGTAAGTGTAAAATCTTCTGAAGCCAAGTTACAAAATCTTTCGAAGCCAAAGATAAAGTCTTCCGAAGCTTCAGAGACAAAGTCTTCCGAAGCCAAAGACTGGTTTCTTTCAAAGACAGAGAAGATATGCTTTCTCTGATTATCTTTTGACAAAAAACTGAATAACTTTCTGCTACTACCTCTGAATACTCACCAACTTAGATAAGTTGGTAAAAAGGTTCATACTTTTATCAACTATAAATTATGATCATTGGTCTGTAATTTTCTACTTTTATACCCTTTATCCTTTTTGTAATATATTAGGATTTGAGGTATGGCATGTCATATTCAAAAGTCAAAAGTCAATCTACCTTTGGATTATACATTGATCTTGTTATATAGATTAGTATTTCCAGCTGGATTTCAAGGTATAACCGACTGTATATGTAGTATAAAGTGTATCAAGTACTTGTATTTATCTTTATACTTTATAGCACTTGTAATATAACTTTACAAAAATATACAACATTCTTGAAATCCAAATATTATCTTGTTCTTGTTCTGTCTCAAACTTACTTGTGTTCCTAGTATCATCAACTAAAACCTCTGATTTCTATTTGATCTGTTAAGTGTTCCAAGTCTTTCCTCATTTTGAAACAGGTTGTATTGACCACCTTCGACGGTCCCGCAGATAGTAATCTCTTGATAATTTTATAGTTGAGTTTTTAAACACGTCAAAAAAATCGGATAAACGTTGAACATTGTTCCAACCCAATTGGTCAGCTTCACGATTATCCAAAAGACTACTATGAAAAGATTTCAAAGTCCCTTTTTGTTTTAATGCACAATCAAACATGTGACGAGTCGAATTCCACCAAGTAGGTATATCTTAATTAGGACCTTAAAATCTAGATCCCATATCCGTATAAAATTGTTTATAATCTTGATATATTTTTTTAATTTTTTTTAAAAACAACATGTAACATAAATTGAAAAGCTTTATTAAAGTTATCAATAAATTTTATGGCTAGTCTGTCTTGCACTAATAAATTAATAATATGTGCAATCCAACGAGTATGAAAAAAAATCGTCATTGAAACTCGGGAGATATTCTAATTTTAATTTTTTCAACCGCGATTGTGTTGTTGAAGTCGTTATCAAATGCAATAGAAAAAGTTTATTTTGTAAATTAGTAATTATTACATTATCCAAAAAGTGAAACAAAAATTCTCCGGTATGCGAATACGGAAAAAGATCAAATACAATCGTACGTTTAATCATTTGCCATGATTTAGGATCTACCCAATGAGCGGTCACGCAAAGGTACGATTCGGGTAAACCGTGTGGAACCGACTAAATGACTAGTTAAGTTTACACCAGTATTTAAATTTTCAAATAATACAATTAAATCATTTTTGCTTGTTTTCATAATTTTAAACAATAACGTCTAAGTGTAGTACGACTTACGTGAGTGAAACGAAGTTGAAGCGTCTTCAAATCAAGTTGGTCAACTGGGGATTATCGAAATGATTAAAAGGCAAAGTTTCTTGAATCACAAACTTCGCCATTCGATCTCGAATCTATTAACATCGTAATTAAAGATTTCAGCGTCTCCACCCAATTGTGTTTGTTGTGAATCCAGATTACTTCTCAACGACTTACGTAACTTCTTGCTAATGTATTTGCTTAATGTTATGTTTAAATCTTTAGCAAGCAAAGCTACATAAAACTTGCAACGAGCTTTTACAGACCCGTCACTTAACTCAACCATATCTCAATTGCACCAAACATCAATGTTCGATTTTGTGCAAGAACACGAATGACGGTTGGAGCGGTGGACGAACCTTGACCAATAGAAGATTGTGAGTGAGCCATAGCAAGAGAGTGAAAGTGTAAAACGAGAGAGTGAAAGTGTAAACGAGAGTACTTTTTACGTTTTTATGCGTATGTTTTTGCGTTTGGACTTGGGTACTCAACCATATCAATCCACGCCTATTTATACTAACTTATGGGTCTGAATTAAAAAAAAATAAAGACAGTAAAAAAGAGACCCAATGGCTATATAGTAGTTAAAAATGGCTTTTTTTTATAAAAAAAAATTCCAGAAAAGGGTCATAACCAGGGCATTGAACGCACCTGAACTGTAAGCAATAAGTAATGCAATCAAATGATGAAATGAAAATACAACCCATCATAGGTTACCAGATGGCACATTATGAAGGGGTTGCAGTGGAATGATAATTGATGAAAAATATTTGGTGTTTGTAACCTCACTCAAACTCTTACCTGCTTGAGTCTGTCCTTGTTTGGTTTCATACTACATGGCCAAACTCGTAGCATTATAAACCGTTCTAGGCTTACGAATGCGAGCTTTAAGCCCGATTAGAAACACCCCAAGTAAGCAATGAGCGGGCCAGTTGGAAACCCATGTTTATCTTTTTGCGAACTTTTGACGATACTCCTTAATGGTATCGCTTTGTTTGATGGCACACAAGAATTCATCTTGATTCTAGAACTCCGCCGGACCAAATTTCTTGTGCAAGGCATGGACGAGCTCTTCTCAATAGGTGATAGACTATTCTGCAGATAGCCATGAATACAAGTCCAGCGCCTCCCTTTTAACGTGCATAGAGGCTATATCAACCTTATCTTCATCCAAAACATTGTAGTATTTGAAAACTTCTTTGCTATTAGGATCAATCCCCAGGACCACTACTGCTGAAAGCCGGTAGGGTAAATTTTGTTGAGGGTCGGTGTAAATTATGTCGCCACGAGGACTCACCATTGTCAAATCTTGATTATTAAGTTAATAATAGTTTGCTATTCTTTACATCAAAGAAATTTTAACACCAAATTATTATGGTAATATCTCACAGGGAATATAATGAAAATAAAAAGACCTTGTAATTTATTAAGTTGATTAAATTCTTTAGATTAAGTTTATTTTGATGAATTAGTGGTTAGCATAATTTTTTATTGTACACATATAAAATAATTTTAAAATTTTGGTGACTTAAAATTATAAATACCTTTATACTCTAAAACTTTAAAAAAGTTATTTTAATTTTTTCCTATGTAAAGTAAATTATTATTTTATTTATAAAATTATTTTTGTCTCTTGTGAATGATATATGTTTACTTTTATTAACAGTATAGTATACTGTACATGGGATACTAACCTAATATGTATTAACTTTAATAAAAATACATGAATGATCAATTTGTTCCTGTAATTCTCGCAAAAGTTATGGTTCTTAATTGAACCTTAGCATAGATACCCGTTCAAATAAAAGCCACCAAATGTTTATATGATCATAATTGATATGACAAACTTTGCTTTAAAACAGTTATCTCATATATTTTCTAAACCTACTAATAAACATACTTCAAAGTTTATCATATGACTAGTAACATACGTCAATCAAATTTTAATTAAGAAAGTGAAATGTAGTGCATTCTATAACGAGAGCTAAATATAATTATATATCAATATAGAAGAAAATCTTGACTACATGTTAGTTTAAGATTTTTTTAGTTTTGATCACAAGAGTTTCTTTCTTTACATGATAGGTTAAAAGTAAATTATTTGAACTATTATCTAGTAAAATACAACTTGAATGCTATAACGTAATTTTGTTTTTACCTTTTAACCACAAGATGTTAATGAAATAGTATTTGTGGTTCCTCAGTTTTACCACAAAATTTTGTTTTTTTTTCCAAATTTCCCTACTAAAGTTTAATAGCTTTATTATTTATTTATTTATTTTATTTTTATTTTCATCTTTTGTATCAGAGTTATGCTTTAATAATTTTTGTCTTTCTATGATAATTTTCATTCATTAATTAAAAAAATGCGTTGTTATCTCTAGTTTTTGTCAATTCTCCGATATAATTTTGTTCAAAACAAAGTTGTATTTAAAATCGAGCTTTTTGTTCGAACCGATTATGAGTAAAAATCATTGTTTCCGGTATTGGTATTATCAAAACTTATACCCTATTCGCTTTTATGATTTCCGATGAACCCGACCGACAATAAACAAAGTCATGTCACGTAAAACAAGGTAAGTGACCAAACCCCCTCGCGCTTAGCGTGATAATAGCACTAGTTCATATAGGTGTTGTGTGTGTGAAGATACAAAAAAAATGAACAATCAATATTTATTAAAGAAAATAATAATAATAATAATAATAATAATAATAATAATAATAATAATAATAATAATAATAATAAT
>BJCO01000833.1:0-15894 GCA_018326465.1 Flaveria floridana | reverse complement strand
AAATTAAGGACTTCTAGTGGGTTCTGTAGGTAGGAAGAGTAAACGGCACGCCTGATGTATAGCTATTAGACTTCTGCCATGTATTTGATGAAACTTGTCCCCTGTTGTATAGCTATTAGACTTCTGCCATGTATTTGATGAAACTTGTCGCTTATTTGGTGCATGCTTCTTCTATCTCCTTATATGTTTTCGTGGTATTGTATGATATATATTATGTTGGCTATTGCTATTGTTACCAAGTCGGGGGTCTCTTTGGAAGCGGTCTCTCTATCTCCCAAGATAGAGGAAAGACTTGCCACCATCTACCCCTCCCAGACCCTGCTATTAAACGGGATACACTGGGTATGTTTGTTTGTTTGTTTGTTTTGGTGTCATTTTTGTGAATAAAGAAGATATACTTTTTTGTATATAAATCTTGTAAGTGTGTTGGCACTTGCTAATTGTATCAATTTCTTCACTAATTGGTAATCTTGTATAGGCTTGATTGTACCGGGTAGTACCAATTTAAAAAGGTATCAAGGACTGTGTTTGTAAGTATTGTGCTTCCAATTGCTACCACTTATTGGGTTGATTTTTTTATAATTAATAATACATTTATATTTTGATAGTTTGGGAATGCAAGCCTGTATAGAGATATCTTATTATTAAACGGGTCACTAACTATGTGCTTAAGCAACATCAAAACTTAACAGAAGATAAGATCATGCATTTGTTTTTTCATTGGTTTGTGATGGTGGAGGCATTTAAAAATGACTTTATATGTCACTTCTACATTTCTTATTCCTTTTATTGGCACATCACATATTTTTATGTGAATTTCTTGGATTCAAAGTCATTGAATCTCATCAGATGATACAGATCTGCCTTACGTTGAAAGTCTGCTTAAAAGTTTTGTACCCTGTCTAAGCGTATACGTCTTCTTAATGATGTTTTTTGGGAATCTCCGGTCTGCATCCTCTTGACTCAGGTATAATACTATACAATTGACTGGTTTTTATTTGTTTGCTATCTAATAAACTGGATAAATGTTTAGAACACTTACATAGAGTTAATTATTATTTGGATATATTAGTATGACCATGCTTATCTTGATGGTGCTACTTTATAACGGATTGTAATTATAATTCTGGACATGGCTTACTTCTATATCCCATGTATTATTTATATGGATATCTACGCACATATGTTTTTCTTTCAAAACCTCATTCATTGGCTGATGGATGTAAACTGAAAATAGAATCATATCAACTTGAATACAGTATATGGAAGTTATGATTCAGGCATGCTAGCTTTTACATTATTAAAATTATCCATTTATTAATATTTGTAGTATTTTTTGGACTTAGTTCGCTCCATAATGTAGTTGGAGGTTAGGGCTGCTAGCTGATGGATGATGCAGTAATTGAGAAAACTAAATTTACTTTCTTGCTAAAAGTGGATCCACTAAGTTAATGTTTGGTTATTAAACCATTTACAAATGGTTGACTTTAATCTTTAGGTGCTTTATCAACATGTGTTTCACTAAGAATGATTTTTAATTGTGTTGGCCTTGAAACAATTTGATTACATAGGTTTATGTTTTATATCTCTAAATATTCTCTATCATGTTTGCTTAGTAAGTGCGGTTGTTGTTGTAATGTTATCATCTAATGCATGACTTTTTTGCTCTTATGATCTTTGAAATAAATCCAAAGATTTTTTTTATGCTTACTATTGAATTAGTTTGTTTGAATATTTTGAAAGGTTTATGTTATAGATTTAACACGGCTTCTGATTTGATGTATCTTTAAAAGAATTAGGATGTGCCAATTGGCCTGCCCCGGACCTTCATCGCCTCCTGATTTTGGTAATAGCAAGTTGCATATATGACTCTTGTTAGGTGAGATGTGAATCAAGCAATGATGTTTTTTAGGTGGTAAAGATGTGATTTGAAGTCATGAATTGATTGTAAAAAAGATGTTTAACAAATGAAGCAAATGTGTTTTTTTTCTTTGTATGATGTATACTAATGGTGTTTTTCTTAACGTTTACATTTATACAGTGATGACATTATGCTTAGTGGGTGACTACGTTGTTGTAGATGAGTTATTTCCTAATATATAACTGTCCATTTAGAACTTTAAATTTTGAAGTTTTGATGCACATTCCATTGCGTTTGAGCTTATTTAATTTGGTTTTGTGTGAAGAATCATCGTCATTTTATCATCGTTTCATGAGGTTTGTTTAATTCTTTTTTATGCTTGGTTAATTTGAAGTAATATTTATTCTTCAAGCCATACCTTTAATTACTAAATCTCTTTAGCCATACATTCACTTCTCTAAGCTCTCACTTCACCAGAATTTCAAATGTCTTTGTGGTTATTTGTCAAGCTAATACATGGGGAGTACTAAACGAATCAAGATGACCATAGAAGAAGAAATAGAGATCTTGAAGATGTGTGCAAGTGCCAACTAATTCAATCTCTTAGCTTTATGATGTGGGATTAATTATAAATGTAGGTTTTCAAAGTTTATTACTTGATCTTTATGAGTACTGCATAATTGTTGTATAAGCTAATGTTATTTTAAGTGTTTTGGATTTTGAATTTATGATAAGTGATTGATGATGAAATATGAATATTATGATTTGGAAATATTGTTTTGATTTAACAACACTAGCTGTATCATCAAATGCTATGCCTATATTGTTTTTTATTTGGTTCTAATTTTAAAGATCCATATGAGAAACATAATGTTGGTGTTTTGGTTGAGGTCAAACCTAGAACGAAATCATCTATCCTAAGAATTATCACATAAAATATTAATTTTTGGGAAAAAATTAAAATATATTGTTTATGATATGTCTTGCAGCCTTTTGAAATATTTGTTTTTGACAATCCTTTTTATCTTTATTTCTTCACTCTGTTCATATATACACAAATAATTCTCTTAGAAGATTGTTATTTTACGGAGAATTTATCTCTATTAATTGTTAATCTTGGGTCGTCTGATAAGATCTCTTTCAAATTCCAGAGAAAACAATTTTCGCTTTTTATTTGTTTTGTAATGATGAGTAACAAGAGCGAGAGACAATAATTGTCCAGAGTTGGTTTGCATTTAAAAAATTAGTTTTTATGAACAGTTGTATGTTGTTTTATCAAGCCTAAAGTCTACTTAAGAGTAAAATTACCCGTTATAGATCAAAATAATAACATTACTAATGAGACGCAAAACGTTATGTACAAAGACGTGTTTAAATATTACTTGTATTTGTAAACATATAAATTAATATTTTTAATTTTTGATGATGCTTATTCTTTAATAGGTGATTTAATGACGTCTAATTGTTTAAATCAACCGTATAACACACGGGTTCTAACGTAGTATAATTATATAAGCAGTCATCCAAAACTCAATTTATTTGCACGCTTCTAAAAGTTTTAGGCTTGCTATGTTGGAAAAAATCAAGTGTTAGTTTTATCGATTGTCTAATTATTGGAATAAATTTAATGTTGTTAAGGTGGTTAAAGATTTAAAGGAATCCATCATTGAACCGATGCCTCAAGTCTTTTAAGATGCTACAACTTAATGTAAACTGTTCTAATATAATTATTTAAATTTGACTCGTTTTCAGCTATCACCAACTAAATTTCTTGGATCTACTATTGATTGACTGGTTTGTATAATCTTGACCTTTATCAAGTTGTGCTAAATGCACTTTTTTGGGATTGCTTGTTTTAATTGAAAAATACTTTTTACCGAAAGTACTTATTAACTTATGACTTTTCAAAAGTAGTTTTTAAAAAATATTTAGATTAGCTTATAAACTAAAACGTTATAAAATGACTAAAAAGGACATAATTTAAAAATTAAGGGAGCTAATTGGAGGTAGTTGAAATGTATAATAGAAAATTAAACCAAAAATAGTTTTTAAAAGTTAATAAGTAAATCCCTCGTAACTTTTCAAAATCTACTTTTTACCTTATATGAAAAAGTCGATTTGAAAAGTAATTTTAGATTTGACAAACATTTTTTTGACGTATTAACTTCTCAAAAGTTAATAAGTCAAAAGTAACTTCTGAGAAGTTGTCGTCAAACATGCACTTATCCTTTTAACTTGTTACATTTATAATACTCAACACTATTAACTCTAAATTAAATCAATAAATATATTTCATTGTTTTATGTTTTCAGAGGGGAGAACAGTAGCAATTGAGGGGAGCGGATAAGGGGTAACGGCACCCCCCTTTTACCCTGTGATGCCAACCCTATCAAAATCAAGTCCTATAAATACATACTTCTGTTAAGTCATTCACTAAAAGTTGAGTGAATACAATCTCAAAATCAACCCCTCTTTAACAGGCAATCGAGGAAGCTTTAGATCAACACTAATAAACAACTCATAAATTACAAAAAAAGAAAGAAACAAACTGCTAAGTCTTTATCTAAAATCAAATGGTTTCTGAAGAATTTAAGAAAAAAATTATACATTATATAGGCTGGCATACCATTATTGGCTCCAGATATAGACCTGACCGCCACTAGTGGCACCCGCAAGCATCCCAGGTTTGAAGGGATGTGGATCAAACCGACATGGGATTGCAGTCAAGTGAGGGCTTTCAAGAGTAGTCATGAGTCTCTTCTGCTCTGTAGAAACTACATCAACTCCTCTCCTCATGTTTCCCACAAAGATGTACGAATCATCCCACCCCCATACACCTCTGCTTTCCAAATAAGAAAGAAAAGGATAACAAATAGACATAATTAGAAAATATAAAAAATAAGACACAATGTATTGTGTTCTACCTTAAACGGGAAAAAAAGGTTAAATCAGGCCAAGTGTATTTAATGCATGCAAGCTCCTAAATTGGACTATTCAATAACTTCAACTATGATTATGATTATAAAAGTACACTTGTTTCTAATCATATTTAATGCACACTACTATACCTTTTTATCAAAAAGATTAAAAATTGTATATAGTCAACCCCTCATGCTTTTACCCATACCAATATTACATTTTTGAGATGTATCCAAGCTGCCCATTTAGCCACATTTACCGAGTACAAATAAGCTCAGTAACTCCTTCAAATACATTCTTATAAAGTCAGACGACCCTACTAGCCTCAAGCTTTTCTAGGTTATGTAGTTGCACCACCATAGTGGCTAAAAAAGTGTGATGAAGTCTAATTAAAATAGACTGAGAAATAGAAAGAAGCTTACTTGAATGAAGAGAGCCATCTTCCCGTCTGATTGTTATGGTTAATTATGAATTCATCCTCATAATTCGGTCCACTTAGCACTCCAATCTTATCATCAAGACTACATGAAAACATAACAAGATGTCAACATAAGAGAATTCTTGAGTACAAACATGCTTACTTACCCCTAAATCCCTATAAAATTAAAGAAGGATATAGTGTACCTCGTAGTAGCAAGGCAGCCTCCTGAAGGAGAAAAATAAGCAGAATGTATGGCCCTCTCACGAGTAATCACCTTAAGAGATTCTGGCTTTCTCTTAACAAATTTTCTCAAATCCCAAATGCAGGCGGTTCCATCTGAAGAACTTGTAGCCATCATATTCGTATTTTCTGGATTAAAATCGATGGTATTAATCCTAGAATCATGTAATTCCCATGAAGATGATGACCTGGCAGACCTCTCATCCCAAATACGGACTACTCCATGGCCCTCCCCTAAGTACAAGGAGTTCACATCATCAGGTTGTTGAGACATAGAAAAAATTGCATGTTCAGTGGAATACACCAAACCAAATGTCTCTTTTTCGACGTCTAATGACCGCACAAGACCTCCATAACAACTTGTAATTATCTGCATTAAGTAGCATGTACATATCAGTATATTAACATAATCAAGAATTCAAGATTGCATATATGCTATAGTGACACTGTATAAGAAGCATTATAAATCAACACCAAAAGATTTGCACTTTGCAGCAATAACCCTCAAACATGACATCTTAATCACTTCCATCAAAATCAAAAAGTAATTGAGATGTTAAAGATTTAAAGGTAATCCAATGCCAACAAGTTTATAACAGGACAGCTAACTCACACACCCTCAAATCTCACTCTTAAATCCACATATTTTGTCCATCAAGAGAGTTCAACCCTCGACCTCATTTCTTACGCATTTTGGTACCGCTAGTCGCAGGCCCTTACGGTAATTCAAGCAAATATGCATATTGTTTTAAGAAAAAAACAAAGATTTAAAGTGGAAAGATTGTATGAAAATTACCTTGTTCAAGGAAAATGGTTGAATCAAAATCGATGAAACAGGCGATGGATGAGGGTGATACATGTAAATCCCATCACCATCTTCATTCTCCGAATCAACATTCCAAAACCCTAAATTTCCGTACTTGTTCCCCACAGCAACCATTCTCAAATCTGCTGATGGAAAGAACTTAACACTCAATATCCTATTTGGCACAACCCGAGCAACATTCTCAGGTGCCAACTCCATGGACCCCAAATCAACCGAAGCCCTAACCCTAAATTTCTTATCACCATCACCATCTTCCAATCGATTCTCTCCACAAACACTCAAAATCTTCTTCACAAGTGTTTCATCCGATTCAGAACAAGCATTAGCATCTCGCATACTAATCGGTCCCAATTTTCGAGGAGACACATTAGGGCTCACTTGTGATTTTAGAGCTGTTGATTTCTTAGTCGGTTCAGTGAAATCATCCTTTAACCCTGCGGAATCCGGCGCTTTTCCTTGTGTTCTGAGAGATCTACGAATCACAATGGGTGTTTCGGATTTAGCCTTCTTCTCCGGACTAACTTTGTAAGACTTAGCTTCTACCCTGTTCAAAACAACATCAAACAACACACAGAGATTCACCAATTGAACTAAAGAATACCCAAATCATGTCGGTCAATGTGTTTCACTTTGTACAATGCATAAACACATACCTGTGGCGTTTAGCAGAGGCAGATAGATCAGATAGCTTTGATTTGATGTTGAGTGAAGCGAGGAGTTGGTCGTTGCGCTTGATGTTCTCGATGCGTTTACGCTCGTAGTCTGTGAGTCTCTGTGTCGCCATTTCTAGAGTGAGAGTATAAAGAGAGAGATGATGATGATGATGATGAAGATGATGATGAAGATGATGGATATAAGGACGGCGGGAACGGGAAAGTAGCGGGAAAAAGTTATTCGGGTCACAACCGACGGGTCAAGTTGTGGGTTTTCATTGGATAATTTTGGCGGTAGATTTGTTTAGTTTCAGTTTGGCCCTTCTATTTTCTTGCATTTTGCAAAAACTGCTTAACATGAGACTTGCAAGTTTCCGTATGAGACGTGAAGGTAATTTACGAGGACCTTTAACGCTGTTTATTAGATTGAGATTTGAGTCTAGCTGATTATATAAATTTCCAACTAATTACTATCTAGAAAAGTTTTTGGACAAAGAAAATTTAGCAAGAAACTATTTTATAATATAATATTTTACTAAAGAATATCAACTAACAAGAAACTAGACGAAAGAAAAAAAAATTACAATTACATGAACTATTGACTTTGGTTTTAGTAATAACATACCATATCAATTAAGATGGGTTGGTCAGACTATCCAAAACAACAAAAACAATTCAATTAGACAAGTTGAACAACACCAGGATCAAGGTAAAAGTGCCCAAATCAAAATTTTCAAATCACCAACACATCAATATACAAGGTTTTTCAAAGGATAACCTAAAGCTGCAAAACTCAAACAATTCTTGTTATAAATGGTGTAGCCGATTATTAATTGTATGCCGTTTTGTTGATTTTTAAAATCTATTATGCTTTAGAATTGATCATTTAGTCCTGTTTCGGCAAATAGGTTTTAAAAAAAAAGCTTCAAAAACCAGAATCACTTTCATATATAACTACATCTCATATCTCAGCCCGTCATGAGGTCACTTCAAAACCATAAACAACTTTTGATCAAACAATATATTTTTTTAGAACGATAACCCACACCCCTCTAATACATTTCTAAATCTACACCTTTTAAACTTGAGCCCTCAATCAATTAAGAAGGATTGTCATTTCCACACCTTTGGTACCGCTAGACTACAAATCTTTGGCTGATCAAACAATATATATAACAATGATTCAAGTTTCTAAATCAAACATCAATTGCATTACTAAAAAAACATTGTTGGGCAACATAAAAGTCTCATTTAGTTAAGTAAAAAACAAATCTCAGAGAATAAATAACATCCATTCTTGGTTGAATTTGACCAATTGCAAAAACACCTTAGAATCCAAGCTTAGTTCTGCGCCAATGCCTGCGTTTAGCATTATACCTGAATAAAACAAAAAATGTGTCAATAACAACCGAAAAACAGAAACATTGTGTAACTTCAGTTGTACAGTGTTCAAATTCATGTTTTTTTACCTGATGGTATTGTCGGTCCTCATGCGAATCCAGTGAGGAATAGGCCTGTTCTGCCTCATCTTCTTTGCGAGCTTCTTCTTGATCATAAATGTCTTGTGTGACGGCTGCAAATAAGATATAAACACAAAGTTAAGTTGCTACTTATTCAAGAATATAAATTCTTGATAAGTAAATACTATAGTCCTAGCATCACATGATACTGTGCAACTGAAACGACATAGCTTAAGCAAAAACTATAGTCCTAGCTAAATTGTAACCTTTCAAATTTCAAAAATAAGAAAATAGGCATCTTGATAACGACCTCAAATTTATGTAGTGTGTAAAAATAAGTTGCAAACTTGTTTGTGTTTCTGCAACAAAGTTCCAAGCAGGTTGAGGAGAAACTGCTAATTACGAAGAGTGTCTAACAAAATTTTCACCGCATCATCGACTAAGGTTCAAAATAAAAAACATACCAAGGGGCTGTTTGACAACTTCTGAATGGATAAGTGTTGATCCAATAAGAGGTCTGAATCAGTAAGAGGTCTGAACCAATAAGTGCTGAACCAGTTAAGTCTGTTTGGTTGGATATCTGGTTGGATATATGTGAACCTAGAGTATCTATGATGGTTCGACATCAACTAGTTGTTTGTGTGTGTGTGTGTGTGTGATTATGATAACAAATAAGAAACAATTGCCAGCCATGAAATAGAAGTATCAAACTCTTTCTCCCTCCTCATAGCTGGCACTTTATTTACACACAACACAACCCCCTTCTCTTACATTTAAAACCCTCATCTCCTCTCATCTCTCTCACAATCTGTAAATCAATATGCAAACCAAAGGGGATTGAGTTTAATGGTTAATCCTCCTACTGTTGGTCATCCATTTCGATTTTCAACACTGTTTCCGTTCAATTCTTGATGGCATCCACCACCGCCACCGCCACCGCCACCGCCCTCCTCCTGCTGTCGGTCATCGCTTCCGTGTTGACCATCTCCGCCACCGCCAGACCCTGCAAAACAATCTTCTTCATCACCTCCACCTCCACCTCCACCTCTTCCTACTACCCCACTGGTGATCACCCCCACTCCACATCTGACTCGGGTCAAATCTTGGTTTAGATCTGACCGAATAAGTGGTTCAGTCAGACCTCTTCTCCGGTAAGAGGTAACCAACCAAACATCCCACGTCTGACTGAGTTAGACGTGCACGTCTGACTGGGTCAGTCAGACCCAACCAAACAGCCCCTAAACCGACTGGCTGGTTGGGTCAGTCAGGCCAGTTCAGTTAGGAGATCCAACCAGTTTGCACATTTTTCTTAAAAAATTCTTAATTGTTAGTTTGTATTAGGCATTTAAAAGCAAAAAGCATTGTTCTTGAATATCATATCAACTGTGACCCAATCGGTTGAACCCAGTTTATTAAAAAGTTCATCATCAAAGATTTGCTTTGGTTTTGACAGTTAAGTGGACTAAAAACACCCCTACCACTAACGTAAAATATCACTAATTTATAATACATCATAGTACCATGATTACACATATTAGGCATGAAATGATGACAATGAAGTATAAAAACCACAAATTGCAAGTATCAGCTCAACACATAGTTATAATAAAAACGCCCATTCCGCTGGCTCTAAGCCTGATAACTAAAAAAACTGTAAACAAATATCATAAACAACGAACTAGTCTTTGATCTACATTTGTAGAAACAAGATTCAACTTCAATAGCCAGTAAAATGAATGCATAGAAGCTATATACCAAATGAATAACATATAATAGCAACTTAAGAAATTCAAAACCCTAGATCAAATATAACTCAAACTAACCACCTCAAATCCCTAGAACCGACCATAAGCTACAAAACTCTAGAATAAAAACAGCTAAATTTCTACAAAGATCAAAAGCTAGTGCAGAGAATCCCTACGAGACCAAACGCACGATCAAATTGCATCAAAACCTAAACAAGAATTTTCAAATTCGATCTCCAGTCTCATGTACCATTAAAAATAACTACAAATAACTTTTTTAACTAGATAAGATGAATCGATGATAGATCTAACAATGAACAGATTACATAAAGAAACGTTACCATGGTGTTCGTCGAATGAGAGCGGCGGCGTAGTCCCATGAATCTGAGACGCTATTTAGGTTTATACATGTAAGTAGGTTTCAGGCTCAGTGGCGAATGAGATATCTGAAAGCCCAGTTATTATGTGGGCTTTATCCAGAAACAACTGAACAAGTTAAAGTCCAATGGGCTACCTGACCCACACAGCCATAATGGCCGAACAGGTTTGCAAAGTTCCTTGAGGCTTGAGCTATTCAAAACAAAAACGGTAAATGCTAGTTGTTCAACTACTGTGGTGACCCATAAAGTATATGCCGAGGAGGTTATGGATATAGGTGATCATCTAGATGAATTGCAAAAGGAAAATAAGGATCTCTTTGATTTTATGACAATGATATAGCCAAATTTAAAAAATACTTTGGGGATGATGGTAGAAGAAATATGATTTTTGACTTCGTAGTAATATTAGATCCATGATACAAGCTTCAAGTAGTAGAGTATGGTTGTAGCAAAACTTGTGAATTGGCTAGAAAACCCGAAGACACCAACGAAGATATTAAAACTAAGATATGCAAGATGGGTGAAGATGTGAAGTCTGAGATGTAATTAATGTATAAGGATTATGAGGTTTTTTATGAAACCAGTTCAAGCAACCCAATAAGGACGAAGAATAGAGTTGAACAAACTATGTTGAATAAAAATACTTGAATTGGTAAATTTCATAAATTCAAGGGTGGTGGTGTTCAGTCGTACACTTAGAGAACAGAACTTGAAAGATATCTGACAGATGAGGATTCTACAATAAATGAGATTGACTTTGATATTCTACAATGGTGGAGGGTCAATTCGGATAGATATCCAATCCTTTCAAACATGACGAAAGGTAATACTTTTTTTTTGTTTCTAAATTTCTATTATACATCATTTATTAGATTATAATTGTTTCATTTTATTTTTAGATATATTGGTCATTTCAGTTTCAACAGTAGCTTCTGAGTCATCTTTTAGCACAGGCGAACGGGTAATGCACGCCTACAGAAGTTTATTATCTCCTAATATTGTTGAAGCATTGATATGCACACAGGACTGGATTCGAAAGGGAAGAAAAGAAATTAATGAAGTCGAGGATTTGGATAAATTCGACGAGCTGTCAAAAGGTAACTTTTTTTTATTTGTTATTGATATTTTTGTATTTTTAGATAATAACTGAAGGCTTAATTTAGATATTTTTGATAAAATTGGGCTCATGGTGATTGCTGAGGATTGAAGAACAACTAAAAGTGGACTTCTTGCTCATTTGAGTGATGGAGATTTTGGTTATTATTTATTTCTATTTATTTTGGTTGTTATTATTAATTTAGATTTTTAACTCATTAATTGTTTGAATTTAAACTCATTAGTCGTTTAGTTATTCAGTTATTTGGATTTTCAACTCAATCATTATCTTTTTTTAATTTCTTGGTTATCATTTCTTGTCAACTTGATATATCATGTTACAAAAAGGTTAACAATATGCAGCTACTTTTCTTATTTCATTTATGCATTACAAGAGTAGGTACACCAGAGTGAGTATATTACTATGTTAGTGTTTGGCTCATGTTAGACAAATTGTTTTCATAAAATCCTTTGTGCTTTCTTGTTATGTTGGATTGATTTCTACAAATGTTGGGTGGTAGTAAACTTCAAATCCTTGATTCCTAGTTATAAAACTATAGATCTTTAACAAAGAATTGTGCACCTACCATATAATGATCTCTGCAACTAGGAAAGATGTATAATTAGTAACGTGACACCCTACATATATCCCACATCGACCGTAGACAGGAGAGATTCTTGATTAATAAGGAATGTCTGGTCTCTAATATCACTAACGCGTTTTGGGCGTATTGGCTGTGGATAAGAGGAGAACTCCATAATTAAGCGTGCTCAGGTGGCAGCAAGACAGGGATGGGTGACCTCCCTGGGAAGTTTTCACCTGGGCAATCAAAAGAAAATCCATGAGCTCCTCGTGGGCAAAGCGAACAATATTAGTGGTATGAGAGGCCGGGTGTTACAGAATGGTATCAGAGTCACTCTTGTGTCGTTCGAGATGTGAGACATACCTCACCGAGGATGGTGACTTCTCGGGCTCATCGAGGACGATAAGTCCAGGGGGTGATTGTGACACCCTACATATATTCCACATCGGTCGTGGACAGGAGAGATTCCTGGTTCATAGGGAATGTCTGGTCTTTAATATCATCAACGCGTTTTGGGTGTATTGGCTGTGGATGAGAGGAGAACTTCATAGTTAAGCATGCTTAGGTGGCAGCAATCTAGGGATGGGTGACATCCCTGGGAAGTTTTTACCTGGGCAACCAAAAGCAAATCCGTAAGTCCCTCGTGAGCAAAGAGGACAATATTTGTGGTATGAGAGGCTGAGTGTTACGAGTAAACATTTTGGTTGGTTTTGTACTAAAATAAAGAAGATCCAAGTATGCTTGCACCTATTATAAATTCAAGTCTCATAGACATTTCATCGAACACCTTATAGGCATTACAATAATCAAATCTTGAGATGCCAAATAAGATTCAATTCATTCCCATAACAACATGTTTCATCTACATTCTATGATTCTATCAAGGTTAAAATATAAAAAAGAAACTGAAACTTAGCAATAACCCAACATATTTCATAACAATAAAAAGTTTACTAACCTTCTTTGTTGATGGTAATGAAACTAACAATAATCAGATGTATCATCCAATGGTGATAATTTCTTCTCTGTTTATTCACTGGATTAACAAATTAATGTTGTTTGTCCATGATCTTTTGCTTCCGATGCTTGCCTTTCAGTTTTGGTTTTTTTGCCTGGTCGGTTTGGGTTAAACGATTCAAGCATGAAAGTTTACAAATCATATCAAACGGGCAAATAAGGTAGGAACTAAAACTAGTTCATGCCAAATGTTTTTTTTTCCGGTATTGCTTCGAGTCAGGCTTTTGATTTCCATTTGTATTCAAGAACCAAATTTTTATGCACCTTTATTAATACTAGGTTTGAGTTTAAGTAAGCTTGATCCTAATAGTGTTATTAATTTTATTTAAGGTTAGTTAATAGATTGATAAGTACATTCAGTTTAAAGCCTGAGTATAAGGATGATGGAATTTTGTTTTAATGATTTACTTGTCATTAAAAAAATCAACAAAGGTACTGAATTAAGAGCATTCTCAACTCATTCATTATTTTTATCCATATAATTATATTAAAAATCATTACTTTTTCTCTCACATTTTCAAGTTTATCATTATTATTTTTTCTCTCATCCACTCACGACCACTTAACATATATTAAAAACATTATAGGGTTTTGAATATTGTTTTTAAAAAATACAGATCGAACAGTAAATTTTTCATTTCCTTCACTCACAACCACTTATAACCATATCATATAATATAGGGAATACACTCACATAATTTTATGGAACCGGTTGTGAATGCTCTAATATTAACAAGCAAGCCCATTGGTTTCCATAATTTTGAAATTAAAATAATGTGTTTGCATGCTACCTCAAAATCGTTAAAAACCTATTAAAATTGAAGGATCTAGAACTCATATTTACAAAATGCATGAACCTTCAAGAGCTAACAAACTGCAAGGGAGAAGAATTCCTAGTACAATCACGAGTTTTTAAAACCATGTGAGTTATGTTAATAGTTGTGATTCTATTACTTGTACTTCTTGCTAGTCATCTTGTACATAGTTAGTTATTTGGTTAATAGTTAGTTAGTTGTTAACCTATGCAGTTAGTTGTTTCTTTCTTTGTATATATGTGATTAGTGAGAATAATGAGTATTCTCCTATCTATTTAAAATGCAAGTGAATGAGCATAGAAGTTTTTTGTTTTTTTGATTTGGCCATAATAGTTTTCTTATTTTATGTTTGACTCCTCTCTCAAGGGTATTCATAGAGACAGAAAAAAGGGAGAAGACTCCCTCTTTCCCACTTGGGTTCATTTGTAGAGAGGGAAAGTACCATCCCCCACTGTCTGCATCACCTCTGATTGTCGCATGCATCACCCGAATCGCTTCTTCTGTGTAAGGAGCTCGGTTGAGTCGGTGTTGTGAAGGTGTCGATGGCCATCGGTTGAGTCGATGGTGGCGTTAGAGAGGGTATGTGGAGGTCGAAGGTCTCGGGGCGGTGGCCGTTCGTTTCCGCTTGACTTACGCGACAGACGCGGTGGCTCTCTGGTAGACCTCGATTTCTTGTCTCATGTGTCGGGTCCCCTCTACGCCGATAATCGTCCATCGTATTCGGTTGAACTAAAGTTTGTCGATGCGATGGCCGATGGCTCCGCCTCCTGTTTCCGATTGAGGTAGGGCTGGTGGTCGTTTCTTGCCAGACAGGGTGTCGATCAATTGTGTTATTTGGACAACCATTGTGTTGGGTGATTCGCTATGATGTTGATGAATGGTGATGGGAATTACCTCATTTGAAATTTGTTTTGTGGTGATTTTTACGTTGATGATGATTGGATTATCTCATCTGAAACTTTGGGCTTGATGTTCAGTTTAGGTTAGGTGTCGAACTTGGTTCTTTATACGGTTTTTATTTGCTGGGTAGATATGTTGGGAAAGACCTTATGTCAATGATGATGACGTTAGCTCATCTGAGACCGAGCTTCAGCTCACCTTATGTCGAAACTGGTTTTTTATACTGTTTATTTTCTTTGGAGTGAATCAGTTTGGTTTGGGGTTTATTCTCATTTTGTGTTTTTTATTGTTTGATTGAAATTTTCATCTGGCCATATTTTTTAGTTGAATCAATTTTTTGAATATGCTTTAACTCTATTTTAATTGATGAAATCATATGAGTTTCATTTTAAATGCGGCTAAGCTACAAAACCTCCAATGAATTATGAAATCACCTGGGTTTCATTTTGAATGTTCAGTTTTCATTTAGATTTGATTTAATCTCTATCTCTATTTTTATGTTTATTAGATTCTTAAAATTTTGGTTGTTTCAAGCAATGTGTTTGTTTGTCAAGTTTTACCGACTTTTACATGATTAATTTACAATTATTATAATTGTCTGTTTTATAAGTTAACTGTGTGGTTTTCTTTACTATGATCTATTAACTTTACAATGTTGATATCGTCAAGTCTTTAGCAAAGAGGTATGAGTATGATCAGAGTTTTAGGGAAGAAAAATTCTACCAATAACAAATTGATTTTTAATATGAAAAAAGAAACATAATAAAGGCATATACTCATTTTGTTTTGTTTTAGATTTCATGTATAGTTACTTTGTTTGTTTAAATTATCCATGAACGTTCACATCGTCCATTTGGTGGAGTTCTCCTGTTAAAAGAAATCTTCACAAAATGCAATCGTTAAAGATTAATGATCTGGCCAAATTTAAATATAGAGAAAAACCTCCCGCTGCGAAGCGCGGGGGTGTAACTACTAGTT
>BJCO01000832.1:0-13564 GCA_018326465.1 Flaveria floridana | reverse complement strand
CTTAAAACCTGCGAAGCTCACCAACAATTATGTTGACCGTTTTGAGCATTTCTTTTCAGGTGATCAGGGTAATTGAAGATCTAGGAGTGTTGTATTTTAGAGGATACCCTAGGATGCATATTGTAATTATTACCCTTGTAAAGCTTGAACATGATCTTTTGTATACTTGTTCCCGAGTTGTGGGAATTTACATTACAAGTTAACCTTAATGTTTATGTGATCCCTTATGTTATGCTTATGGCTATGCTGTCGTGAACATTGACTATACACGACACAAGTCTCCAATTGTGTTCGGGTGTCGTCATGACACGCTTGTCACCATACTATCATTGTTACTCTATTGCATACCATGTGTTATGACGATCCCGTCTAGCTCACATTCCCCTTGTTTCCGCTATCAGCGGGGGGTGTGACATGTACCCTACGTCTCGTCAGCACATCTACTAACTCTAATAACTTACTAGCTAGGGTTGCTACATTCCACGATGCCAATCTTAATCTATAACCCTTTTTCCCTGTAGTTGCACCTCTGGTCACCGAACATGATCTCGGGGCAGCATAATGGTTCCTGCTATCTATTTTACCACACTAACACACCGTAACAAAAAACCAGACAAAGTCCACGAGCCACAGTTCACGGTTAACGCCTTAAAAAGGAAGCTTAGCACTTTTAATGCACAATCAAACGCAGTCACTCACACAAGGTAAAACGACACACAAGTGATGCACAATCAAAACAAGAAGCATAAATAAATCAAATCCCAAGAAAGCAGAAATAGCACAAGAAGTTAGGGATGACACTCTCTATTTAAAACCAGATGCTAATACTCCTAACCCAACCAAACAGTCTAAGTAAACAAGATTAAAAGCAGAGATGAAAAGCAGAGATGGAACAATCTCACCAAATGTACACCCAAGTTAAGGGTTCTTTGATTAGGTCCCTTTCTGAGTGACTTAGTGTGGGTTCTGCACGGTAGGCTGGTTGTTCGCGATCGCAGGTGGGAGGCGGATGGTCTGCGGGCTGCGGTGGTGGTGGTTGTACGGGCTGTGGTGGTGGTGGTTGTACGGGCTGCGGTGGTGGGGTTTGCTGGTCTATGGGCTACGGTGGTGGTGGTTGTTGTATGGGTTGGCGGTGGCAGGTCGGCTGGTGGTATGGGTTGACGGTGGCAGGTGGGCGACGGTTGTGATGGGTGCGGTGATGGGATGGTGCGACGGTTGTGGTGGGTGGGTGGTGCGACGGGTGCGGTGATGGGATGGTGAGGCGGTGAAGGTGAGGGAGGTGATGGGATGGTGATGGCAGGTGGGTGGCTGCTGTTGTGGGTTTGTGGTGCAAGGGGTGGGGAGGTGAGGCGGAGAGGGTGGAGATAGCGAAGAAGGTGGGGAGAGGCGGTGAAGTTGGAGATGGGGAGTTGAGGCGGTGAAGTTGGAGTTGCAGTGATGGGTTGGTGAGGCGTTGAAGGTGGAGATGGCGGAGAAAGAGGGGGGTGAGTCGTCGGCCGTTGGTGTTTTGGTGGTGGTGACTGTGACGGGATGGAGGTGGTGTTCCGATGGTGGTTTTCATGGTGGTGGTGACTGTGACGTGATGGAGGTGGTGCTCCGGTGCTTCCTGGTAGTGGTGACTATGACGGGATGGAGGTGATGTTCGTGGTGGTGGTGACTGTGACGGGATGGAGGTGATGACTGTGATGCTCCGGCGAGAGCTTCCCGGTGGCCGGTGAGACGTCGGCCGGTCTAGTGTAACGTTATAGAGAGTACAAAGAGAGAGAGAAATTGTAGAGAGAGAAATTGCATTAGCAAGTGTGTCATTTTAGTCTCATTGTTTCTTTTCAAACTTTGTATCCAAAATACATTTTGTAGAATAATCTCGCCCTAAAAATATAATTTATACTACTAAGAATAAGTGTAACACTATAACATGGAAATAATAATGAAAACTTACACATAATCCATTATATGCTACAACTTTTATAGGTTACAAAATTAATAAATATGCAACTCTAATTAACACGGCCTGTGAACACGAACCCAGACCAAAATACCTAGGCTCAAACAAGCCAAGATTTGCTCCGCAAGTTTCCACACCAGTTCAAAACAACATCAAAACGTATGACCTAAAGATATGAGGAAATTGCAAAGGTTGATCGCATGCTTAAGGCTTAAGCTAACCTTATACTCGTTGTAACAGCTGTTGCCGTTAACTTGAAAACTAAATCCTTTAAATTTTAATATTATAAGTGATTGATGCAAATCACAAAATCCGTTTAATATGGTTTGAATCACTTGTCCGTTTTTCATTTGATACAAGTCATAAATATAGAACTAGAACAAAGAGATACCACAAAGGCACAAAACACTCGATCTCAAATTAAAACATTGTTACAAACCCAAATGATCAACACACTTATACCAGCATTATTAAACCAACAATAACCCTAACAGGATGGGGATAATACATATATTTATTAAAAGTTTAGCCATAATCAAGTCTTTACCTTTTAAATAGATAACATTGAAGAACAACATTTAAATATATAAAATGGAAATTAAATAAGTTTTCATATGAAGCATAAGAGTGATGTTTGAAATGGGGATTGCTTATCTACTATTTTTTTTGTACAATACTTATGAAATAAGAATGCTTAACCCAATTTAGAATAGCTTATTTAGTGTACAACTAACCGTAAATAGCTTAAATAAATAACCTTAAACAACTTCAAAATATCTTATTGATGAAAAAACACATCAAAGAACAAAATTATATTAATAAGCAATCCCAAACCGCTGATCATGTTAGGACTCTACCGACACACTTGAACCTGATTTGAAAAAACTATTAAATTTAACTCAATGAATAGCACGAACATATCTTTTATACAAGTTCAAGCCTTTGTAAGCTCACTCGTTCACCCGCCCGAGCCCTTACAAAATTAATATATTTAACCCATAAAAAATATGATTAATATTTAATCTAGATAAAAGAAATAAGCCAACCTCCCACGTCAAGACAGCTCTTCTAATAGTTATTTCTTTTAAATGAAAAACAAAAACAAGTCAACTCAACTCGAGGTACATTCAGACGAGTACAAGCTATATATTTCAGCTTGGTAAAGAGATTACAAACCAAGCCAATTTGTAAACTTTCAAGCTCAAACCTGAGTTAAATTTAGCTAGGTTCAGCAAGCTTGTTAAAAACTCTATTGTAAATATGATTTTCATAGAAAACTGTTGTAAACCAAAACCAAACATGCCTTAGAAAATAACATTATCTTCAGGTTCTAGTTCATTACATTTTAACATTATATAATCATATGATCTCTTGCAAACAGACACATAAATAGTATGTTCAATGATAAGGGTCAAGATTGCATCATTATCTCCAGAAAATGAAGTTAGACCAAATAAAAAAACAGCAAAATTTATCCACAAAACTTCAATCTCTTCAAAACTCCAAACATTTATATTACAAACTCAATCTCATTATGCAAGACCAACCCAAGACCACAAAACTCAAAACCTTGGCATCTTTCCGGACAAAATTACCGACACGTTCCAAATGTTCATAACATGTATATGCACATCTACACCTATTTGCACAATTTTTCTCAACTTCTTTTCACAAATCTAAAATGCACGCAAAACTGAATTTCAAGTATATATGGTGTGGAGAAAGGCAGATAATACACACATCAAACGAATTTATAAAGATATGATTGTATGAAACCTTTAGGACGAGAGAATGGACTGAAGAGCAAGCTGTTGTTGAGGTTGTAAAGATGATAAGGTTGATGCCATTGCAGCTGGTGGTAATGTTTGCTGAAGCTGCCTCAGAAGATTGATCATTCGGGTAACTGTTTCTTCAGAGGCCAGATCTTTACCAGCAGAAAGAACCTAAATCAAGAAATTAGAGAAAATTAAAGGATGAAGATGAAAATAAAATTATTAAATATAATGGTTGAGTGTAGGAATGTACATCTGCAAATACTGCAACTATCTTTGGAAGGTACTGATGGTTAAGCCCTAACAGTTCTCCGTCAGACCTAAACGCATTAACCTCTCAATTAATGAAACATTAATGGAAAAAGAATGGCACGGTTCAA
Source organism: Flaveria floridana (assembly GCA_018326465.1). NCBI lineage: Eukaryota > Viridiplantae > Streptophyta > Magnoliopsida > Asterales > Asteraceae > Flaveria > Flaveria floridana. Next base: position 9,467 of record BJCO01000832.1, on the reverse strand, counting down.
TACACCATTTCTTGACGTTGCAGTTTCAACTTGTTGCATCGATTTGGTTGATTGAGTTGTGCTTTATCTTAAACAAATCAAATTGAATTATAGCTAGCATGAATAGATCAAACAGGTTAAAAGTTGTACCAGGTAAAATAAAGTAGTTCTTTTATCATATTCAATACAATACTTATTTAAGAAGAATTTAATGGACAAAATACGTTGACCCATTTTCGGCTCAAACTCATTATCCAACCCAACTGACCCATTTCGCCACCTCTAGTCAGGGTTTGTAGGTTGTAAACAAATACCCCTCTTTTGAAAATCCAAACGTTACCTTTCCACCATTGAGCAAAGTTGATCATGCACAACTTTAGCCTCAATCAAGTCACCTTTTATTGGCAAGCAGTTTAACCATGCAGGAACAATCTGAGCATATAAAATAGGATTTTATATCATTAGAAATATCATTTTGTAGTCCAACAAAATCATACTACACAAAAAAACATCATGTTTAAAAACATATTGACTGTTATAGTGAAAGTAAAATGCAACTGTTAACAGATATGAGAAGACCATGAGCATCTAAAGACTAACAAAACAATTATTTTCTAAAGATTTTAACAAAATTAGAGGGACTTGCAGCTATTAATGTGATATGAAGTGGATAAAAACTAAATCACCTGAGCAGCATTGATACAATCACGGTGAAATTGGCAAATCTTGCCAAGAGCTGAAACAGCATTGTCATAGGCCATTACATTATCTGGATGTAATGCATCAGGGCGTCTTATGACAGCATCCAATCTAGAAAGAGCCTCTATAAAAATGGCAAAAAATGCATAATTGATGTTAAACGAAGTGCAAAATAAGAAAAAACTAAATAGGAAGAAAAAACACCTACCACCAACAAATGGTCTGAATGCACCACCACCATACTCCGCACATATGCCAACCCCATAAACAGCAGCCTGACATGTATAAAAACGTTTATAATTAGATAACCCAATAAAATGATAATCATAGCTACCATGACAAAATCATGCATACCTGGCGGACATCAGTGCTTGTATCATTGCATGCTTCCAACACAAATGGTAGGAAAGTACCATAATATCTATAACAAGTAATAATATAATGTATATTAGTAAAACGGAGAACATCAATAATACTAACGTAGCTAGGGGCAAAACTTTCAACCCATTTACTAATAAACCAGACTATTTAGGTTGTGTTTTTTTCTCTAACAGGTTGCACATGACAAATATAAAAATTATCGAAAAAAACAAAACAAGTCAAATGAGTCAAAAGTTGCCCACATGTATTATTCATGTGTTTGCCATCTAAATAATTTCATTAGAAAAAGCTACAGTATTATTAGAATGATATAATTTTTTTTAATCAGACACGTTTTGTAAATTTTGAACCAGGTCCATTCACTAATTACCCAACCTGCCTATTTTGGCACCTTTAGAAGTAACCAAAACCAAGGAATGAAAACCTACTTTATGGCTGCATCTCCACAATGCTCAGCAACATCATCAAATATGCAAATGGCTATTCTTTTCTCCTCAGCTGTCCTATCCTTACCCTAGGGTACATCAAGCTTATGTTAATATTAATGCCATGCATCCAAGCAACATTTGTATAAAGAAAGTTTTGGAAATGATTATAAAGGTATGATGGAACTCACCCACATAGGCATCAAGTACGGCAGTAGTTCATCAAAGAGAGGCAGGAAAGGAGCCTTAAAGGTCTTAAGAAGAGTACCCAAACAATCACCAACCTAGATTTAAAAAAGAAAAAAGAAAGTATTAAACATAATAAATAGGCATAAAAGGGTGAAGTCATAATCAGTGAACACCAATAACATACTTGATCAAAAAGTTCTTCCTCTTGTTCATTTTCTTCTTTAAGCATCTCCCCCTCTTCTGCATCAAAGTCCTCTGCTTTGACTCTTTCGGCTCTCTCATTTATTCTAGTCGCGCTGGCTGTAATCACCTGTTTTAGCTCTTCCACAATGCTTCTAACTTGGCTTTCATCTAAAAGGGATCCACAAATCTGAAGCAAAAAAAGAACAAAAATTCAGAATTATCTCATGACCTTTACAAACAAATGGAAGTCTAATTTTAGCATATGATGAATCACACCTGTACACACTCTTTTATTGCCTCCAGCATGTTTGAGCAAATTTCAGTTTCTGGTTCCTGATAGCCATAATTTAACATACAGAGATTTGTTAAATTCCACTTTTCTGTTCAAACTGAAGTTATTGTGATTTGTAATCTATAAAAAAACAACACGTCGTAGGGGTACCAAAAAAACAACCTAGTAAAAGCATCTACTAACGTTGGCATGAGTTAGAATAACATAATTTAGCGTTAGACGTTGAGTAAAAAAATAGGCAAGTATTTCAATAATCAAAATAGTCATTTCCATTATTTTGCAAGAAAACAACATTTGGGTTCTATCAGTATGAGATAAAGTTGAATATAACCTTGTGTAAAGCATCCACTAAGGCTGGTATGATATAGTCAGACAACTGCTTTACATATGATTCATTTCGACCCTGAGATTGACCTTTCTCGACAGCTAATTTTGCTGAACGGAGAAGCTCCGGCATAGCTACAAGTCAAAGAGAAGTTAATGTTTACAACACAAAAACTGACTAAGGTTAAGCTTATAAGGGTATGTTCATACCTGAAACTGCAGCCTTCCTAACTTCTTCATGAAAATAAAATTTAAGAAGCGGTACTAGTGTTGGAGCAACCTGATTGAATTTGATCAATTGACCATTAAAAAGTCTATTTGTTATATAGAAAAATGCATAAAGAGACCATCAGGTAAGATAAATTTTACCTGATCAATCCAAGGAAAAAATCCTTCCTTTAACTCGTCAGCATAGCAACACAGCATGTTGCAAGCTGTAGCTTTCTCCTCAAGGACACTTGTCTTAATCCCTATTCTCTTATCTCCAAGTGTGATAGTCTCAATGCTGTAATTTAAACAAGGTAAACTTATAAAGATCCAAGGGCGATGACAAGTAATGAGAGATCATGTGACAGATGAACAATGTTTTAATCAGACATCAGACCTTTCATCATCAGATTCATCAATCTCAGCATCTGAATCAGCAGACGTTATTGTAACGTCAGGTTTAAGTTGTGCAGAATGAAGCAACGGTGGCATCACAACATTCATGTAAGGAAGAAAATCTTGCCCTAAGCACTTGCAAAGTCTTGCCCATGCCTGCAACAGAAAAGTTCAACTATCAATACAAAAAAGTTACGTTTTACAAGAAAAGTTACACAGAATGAAAAAGGAAAAAGGCTTACTTGCAACATATAGCTTATTGTAGGGTCATCGGTCTCAAGTTGAGAACCTTGCAATGACATGAGGACATCCATAACCTTGAACCACATAATAAAATTATTAGTCTTAAAAAAGAAATATAAATATGTGTGTGTTTGTGCCGGTGTATGCATGTATGTATGTATAGGCATGTGCTTGACTTAGCTTCCCCTTGGCACCGGGTCCAACGAGGGGCCGAATCGCTTCAACGATCTAATCTACGTATGTAAAACAAATACAAGAAAGAACAGATGAACTATACCTGCTTGGCATCATCCTTGAACTTATCTTTTCCAACAGCCATTCCAACCAAACTAATACACTCCATAGATTTAGCACGGAGCATGCGATTAGTTTTGTCATTTGCATTCATGAGTATGGCTTTCAAATAAGGCATAACTGCATCATAATACTTTTGAAAATGCTCCTGCCAAATATATACTGTGTGAGAACCAAATTCACAAGATAATAAGCAAGCTACAAAGAGAAAATGAATATGTCTAGTACTTGAGATGAGTCAGCAACAGATGCCAAAGCAGTCAAAGCCCCCTCCTGCACCATCTGCTTAGCATTCTGCATATAAAATTAATATTCAATAGTTAGTCTCCATTGAAGAACTTTTTGGCATGTTAGTACAATCAATAATCAAATATTAACTATTTGATTAATGTGAAACATTTGTAGAAAATTTGCCAATCAAGGCACAATGACGTACCTGTAACAATACAAGTAATTTTCCTACAATCCCATCCAGATATGGATTCAGAAGTTCCGGTGTACAATTTTCACTAAAATTGAGAACTGCTGAAGCAGCATGTGCCTGCAAAACATACATACGATGATACATACATCAAATCATTCTCTGGTGTAACTAAAACATAAACACTTCATCCAAACATTAAACAGATAAAAAACCAATGGTGTTGCCAAACAGTCAACTAATTCTTGTGTTTTATAAAGAAGTGTGCGAGAATGACTTACATGACTCATGGCACATTAACATAATCAACTCGTACATACTGAACAATAAAAGTCCTATAAGTAATATACTCACCTGCACCCGTGGATTGTGGAAATCATCCATTGATGAAGCTAATGCTGGCAGCACAAGATGATGGTATTTATTTTGCAAGTCTGGTCCCAAGTCTGTAGATAGCTGACCAATTGCATTAATAGCCGCCCATCTAGCCCGAGGGTGAGGATCATGAAATGAGTTCAAGACCATGGAGACAACTTGCTCTAAATTCTTTGTCATAACCTATATCAAAACAAAACAAAAACAACTTTTAAGCGTCTTAGCTAATGACACAATAAAGTTTACAAAGGATGCCTACATCAATACCAATAGAACAGTTAACATGTACTAATGTTTATCAGTATCAAACCAATTAAGAACCACCCTCAAAGCTATATCTTTGAAATTAGGTTCCATTGTTCCAATACAAACCAAAGGCAAACATTACAAGGTAATACCTTTGAGCAACCTTCTGCAATTTGAGCTATTGCAATGAGTGCAGCATGGTGCTTTTGCCATTCAGGAGCAGCTAAATAAGCAGGCAAAATCTCCGAAACAACAGGGACTATGGTATTTCCACCCAGAGAAATCGAAAGCCTATCCAAGTACTCTTGACCAGCACTATAATTACTACTCTCACCAGCATCCTCATGTTCAACCTCAGCACTATGCCAAGCAGGATCATCTTCAACATCCAACAACATCTTCATCAGTATCTCAAACAATCTCTTAATAAACTGCGGCAACTTCCTAATCATCCCCGGCGCCCTCTCCCTCGCTTCAGCCAAAGTAATAACAAACTCAAGCGCCAAATGCTTAGTCCCTTCTTCCAAAGTTTCAGCTTCTGCAATTTGCAACATCGCCCCCACAACTTCAGTTATCTGCTTCCTCAAAAACCTAGGCTCAGTCCCTGCTAACTCAATCAACAACTCCAACGCGTCCTGCGCCGTTGACTCTTCGCCAGAGTTCAACGCCTCGGTCAGCGTCTGCATCATCAAAGGCAGCAAATCATGAAATCTGTCCCTATCCGAAGCCTTCTCCAAACACTGAATGAAGTTGATCGAAGCGCTTAACGCCGCGATACGCACATCGGGGTCTATCCCCGTGCCCAAACACCCTAGAAACACAGCATGTAACGTCTCCAAATGCGGAACCAACGTCTCACCAATATACTGAGCCAATTGAGCGAAAATCAACAACGCACTTTCTCTATGCCTAGGGTTACCAGAACTAACACACTGAAACATAAACGGCAAAAGCTCCGGCCATCCGTTTTCCGGTAGAACCAAGGACGCAAGCTCCGAAACAGTATCACAGAGCTTTTTAACAATCGATTTGGTTGATTCTCTACTTACAGACTCGAGCAACGTCGATTTGAGCGTCGATTGCGTCGTCTGTGAGAGCGTAGGGTAGAGCGTCATGGATTGAGAGTCGTCGTCGCCGGCGACGGTGAGGATGCGGCGGAGGAGGACGGCGGACATTGCGCGAGCTTCGGCGTGAGGGGAGGAGTGGAGGAGTTGGGAGAGCTTGAGGATGAGAGTGTCGGGATGCTGTTGTTTGCAGAGGTTGAAGAGGGTTTCGGCCTGTGAACGCTGCTCGTTGACGGCGGACATGAGGTGGGAGATTAGGGTTTCGAATTGGGAGGTGTCGGGGCCGAGGACGGCGGCGAGTTGGTGGTCGATGGGGCGGAGGTTGCCGGAGGACGCCATGGATGCGGTGGTGGTGGTGGTGGTTGGTTTCTCCGGCGGCGGTTTCTCCCTCCAAAGAGTGGTGGTTTTTGAAGAGATGGAGGGAAGAGGGTTTTAGGCTTTTAGAGAGGATGCATGTAGGGGGGTGTTTGGATATGGGGATAGTGATATTTTTTTATTTTTATTTTTTGTTTTATTAAGCATCGGTTAGTATTGAAAAACAACCAAACGCTCCTTTAAAGCATTACATGTATGATCACAGTTAATATTATATAAGAAGTTAACATGTTTCGTGTTTAAATTTAATATATTTTTAAATTTTGCTTAATTCGCTAATTTGTTAATTGAGTTTTAATGAATTTTTTTAAGTATGTCAAGGATTATTATGTTAAAAATTATGTATTAAATAAGGCTTTTTATAAACTGTTGACATTTTTTGTTTTATTAAATATGTGATTTTTTTATGTCACTTAACATGTGTTCTTATTAGGTAATCTGTTTCTAAATAAGTTCGTATTTGTTAAAAAAAACGACAGGATTAGTTATTGTGTCATGTTCATGTCTTATCATACATGTCTAACATGTTATATCAACCTAAATAGCATACTCAGTGTCATGCCCTTTTGTAATGTTTTAGGCTCAGGGTTTCTAACTAGACAAAATGAATTGTGTTGGTTTGTAACATGTTTTAAAGTTTTTGTTATAATATTTGTGATAAATAACGAGTGAAGTATGACTATGAAAATACACTTTATAAAAATAATTTATTTCGTAACTCTGTTTTAACTTTTAACAGTTTTAACTTTTGGCAGTTTTAACTTTTGGCAGTTTTAACTTTTGGCTTTACCGCTTGATGTAAATACGTTTAACCAATATAACTAAAGTAAAAAAGTTGAATGCTTCATATTTTGTGTAAACTAAAATCAAGTCTTTAGTTCAATATTCATTCCAAAAGCCTTAAAAAAACTTTTTTTTAGTTAACAAGCATCCTTCACATAACCTCATTTTGTAGCATAACTACCAAAAGATACAACAAAAGCGTCAAGGATACATTATAAATATTCAAGTTAAATGACGAAGAAATACACTACAAACTTCATAATATTGATATTAAGTTAACAACATTAGTAAAAACAAAACTCAAATATTATATAATTCGATATGAATATACATATAATGTTATAATAGAAAACTGGAAGAACTACCAGCCTAAAAAACTCTAGTTAAATAAGTGCATGTGTTATTTTAGATAACAATTACGTGTTTTATATTTTAACACACGTAATCTCGTTTTTTTTCACCGATCTAATATGTATTGTTGCTCCTACTTGAAAACAGTTTCATTTGAAATGAGATCACTTCACTAGTAAAAAATATTCCATTTTCGCCGCAAATGCGTAGATGGTAAAGTTTGCAATATATTTTTAATACAAAATTTTTGTGGGAAAAATATACTCGTGGGAAATAGTCAGCATTAACGCTAATGTAAAAAAAATAAAATTATGTCTTGCTACTCTTTTGGAACGAAAATGTTAATTAATTAGATTATATTTAACTTTAGTTTCAATTATGACATAGTTTTGTTACATTTTGTAACACGATTGGTCTCTATGATTTGCTCATATTACATTATTGGTCCTAACTTTTGAGAAATTACAGGTTTAATCCTTACTGTTTGCTTACTCGTAACACGATTGGTCCCTAGAATGGATGGACGTTAGTTTATGGGGTTAAATTGTCAATGTGAGAATAGCCCACTTGGTAGAGACATTGTCTCTTACAGAGGCGAAGCTTTATAGGGGCCGGGGGGCTCCCGCCCCCCCTATTTTTTTCGTCAGTAGTATAAATTTTCGGCTTGATATTGTAAATTTTCGGTCCGGTAGAGGCATTTTTTTAATAAATATAGAGTCCGTCCCCCTAAAAATACTTTACCTTCGCCCCCCGGCCCCCTTAATCTTTCGATCAAACTCCGTCATTGGTCTCTTAGAGGGGAGGTCCTGGGTTCAAACTCAGACAATGATGTAATATGGAGTAATTTAATAATAGAATATGTTTGTCGTTAAAAAAAAGTTTATGAGGTTAAATGGATTTGAAATTTCTTCTTTACCATTGAATTGAAAGACAAAAATGAATAACATTTGTAATTGTGTATATTAATATATATGTGGGACCCACTACAATTTTAATTAATCTCTATATATAATAAATAAAAGGAGGTTTGACCACGTGGCAAGATTTTAAACATTGTGTAGCCACATGTCATCTTAATAGCATATGATTGCCACGTGTCAAATTCTTAGTAATATGATTTAAAAAAGAACCTCATTAATCATATTTAAACAATATTTAATGTCAAATTAAACAGTATTTCAAAATTAGAATGTAAAATTTAATGATTGAAATAAAAATTTAATAACTTCAATTTTTATTTAATCTTCAATTCAATCCGCGATTTTATCTAAAAATAACTAACTAAATTAGTAAGGATTTAAAACTTAAAACTTACAAATTAAAATTCCAATAATAATAATATATCTGAGATTTTTGGGTTATAATTTCAGATTTTGAAAATGTTTTATATTTGAACAATAATGTATAATATTTACTTGCATTATATGCCACTAGGTTAGATACTCGTGTGTTACACGGATTGTAATAAAAAATATATTAGAGATTAATATTATATATATATATATAATCTAATATATGTTATATATAACATATCAATAAAATTATTACATATAACAAAGATATTTAAGTAATAAACAATAGTATAAAAAGAAAAAATATTATATTATTAATAAATATCCATAAATCTTTTTACATATCTTTTTGAAATATTTTAGTTTTAACAATGCTTAACTATAAATTAAATTATATTTTAATAATATTAAGTCTCATTAAACTATTCTTAATAAAATGTTATTTATTTATATAAAAAAATTATCTTGATTAGTATGGTATTACGTGAGAGTTATTAAGTGATCTTTTTTGAAGTTAAAATTGTTACCATAATTGTAATTTATTGTGGTGATTACACATGGACAATCCAAAGTGACGTCTAGGTGGCGTTGACATGCACATGCTAGAAAATAGCCATGTGTCACATAGAAATTTTGTTTTATTAGATTAGATTATATAATTATTTTATCTTTATATATAATAAAAGAAAATGGTTTTGCCACTTGTCATCATATTAAACACCCTTTGACACATGTCAAATTCTTAAACAAATATTGCCACTTGTCATCATATTAAACACTCATTTAAACTCTAAAAATTTCTCTTAATTTGTTTCCCTAAAATAAAAAGTTTCTAAAGTTTGAATTAATATCATTTTTATTTTATATTCAGATAAATGTTAAAATGAAAACCATTATTTGTATTCCTCATAATTTATTTTGAGAAAATAAAAAGACATTTTGTAATAT
>BJCO01000831.1:0-11682 GCA_018326465.1 Flaveria floridana | reverse complement strand
CCCAAAACCCCCCCCCCCCCCCCGGAGAGCCTTGTGCACCAGGTTTGCCACTGTCCTTAGAACCGATGTGACAGTACATTCCTATTTAATGTGACTCGCCATTTGTTATCCGTATAGAGAAAATAAAAAAACAAGCTGGAATGTGTAATACAAAGGTAAGATTAAATTAAAAATCCATAATTAACATCTTATAAGTTTCCAGTTTAGTTGTTGAACCTCTATAGGTAGTGCATCGCCTGCCAGGGCTGGGTCATCTACAGCAAGAGGATTCAAACCGTCTGCGGCAACAAGCTCATGAATTCCAGCTAAATAAGGTCGCCATCTCCTTAAAATGGAAACAAAAGGTGGCAAAATAGCTTCCAGATATTGTTTTCTGAGAGGGACTCTATCATGGCTAACCGCATGCCACACCTGCAAATGTATTTTAATTAGATTACAAGACAAAGAGAAACTAATGCACCCTTTGCACTTGAAAAAAGTTGCAAGAATTGTATGTATCATGTTTGTTTAGTAGAACCTCAGAATATAGAACAGCGGATGCAACCAACACTCTCTGTCTCTTGGACTCAGAAATTGGCATGTTTAAGAGAGGCGAAAGCACACTGTTCATAATCAAGAAAAAAAATGAGTTTTAAATGACTTGCAAGAAAACAAATCCATATCAAATCAAGATGATTTCTCAAATAAGCATATCCCATATAGGGCTTTTTAAATAGCTCGACGCTCGAAACTCGTTCGAAAAAAGCTCAAAAAGTTGCTCATTCGATTTTGGCTCAGTTGTAAACGAGCTGAGCCGCTCGGTTCAGTTTGTAAACGAACCGAGCACGAGCAAAGGTAAGCTCGCTCGTTGCTCGCTCGGTTTCACTCGAATTATTTTTAAATGTAACTTCTATATATTATATATATGTAATATATTAGTTTATTTATTTAGAGTTTAAGACATTACCATTTTAATTATTTACCACTTTACCCTTGCTCCCTTTTAATTTTTTTAAACATCATTTTTTGGATTTTTTGTATACTTGTTTAAACATTGCATCAAAGCAGGTATGGTGGGCGTGGAAGTGGCCGCAATGGAGGTTGTGGGCGTGGGTTTTACCGTCATTTATTAAGCTCGAGTTAAAACTTAAACTCATTTTGTATGTTTTCTTTTGTTACATTGTTGAGTTTGAGTTGAAAATTTGAAACTTTTGAATGAATTATTAGTTTTGTACTAAATTGCAATATGAAACCGAGCCAAACCGAGCGCTCGGTTTTAAACCGAACCGAGTTTGAGCGAGCATTTTTCGCTCGATTTCTTAAATTCAAACCGAACCGAGCGGCTTGGTTTGTAAACGAACCGAGTTCAAGCGAGCATTCGTTCGGTTCAGTTCGGTTCAGTTCGTGAACAGCCCTAATCCCATATATACATTGGTGGCATAGATGCTATGAACTAGTATGTTTAATCAATTTTACATTAACTTTTAACATCAATTTAAAATGTTACGTCAATATCATGAGGTAACCACTAACATTCAATTAAAATTGTATGCTGAAGACGTTAATCTTAATTATTCAATCTCTCTTTTACTTATTTTTGTTTAGCACATAGATTCTGATCTCATTACAACTAAATAGGGTGTGATTCAAAATTTGTTCGAGTGATTAAGAATAGCAAATAATTAATACGTGCCCTACTTCGATAGATCCCATGCCTGAGGGCCACACCTCACTGAAGTTGGTGCAATGACCAATCTTAGTGTATTATAAAATGATCTACTATAGCAGACGATCTATCATGCTTCAAATGAGATTTGGCAAAAGTTAACACTTAACACATGTTAATGAATTATGGTAAAATAGGTATACCTCCATAATAGTGCAGAACGGGGCTGCCTCATTGAAGTCCGAGGACTGTTTTCTAAAGATGATGGACGAATGCCATCTTGACCATATGATCCTTTCAACGAAGCCTCATCAACACCACTAACATTCCTCATAAGCATATTATTCTCACCATCATCTTCTTCCCTCATAGAAACAAGAATCATCCGAAGCATGCATAAAAATGGTTGATCACTGTCTAGCAACTGATAAAGAGCCGCCATACCACCCATCCCTGTTCCAGAACCACCACCAATACCGAGACCACCACCAAGTCCCGACTCATCCAATAATAAAGCTTGTAGCATGGCAACACACTTATTTATCAAAGGGAGTTCAATCCAGTTACCATTTGAATCCTTCTCCAAAGAAGAATTCCAGGCAGCCCAACCACTACCACCACCACCAAAGTCAGATGTTTTTGAAGGAAGCCCAACACCATACCATAATCGACTTCTGTATTTCCAACCTTCAGCTAAATCTACAGCACAGCTGCCATATGATACAAAAGCACAAGAAACAGAGTCATAGGGTTCAGCTGCTGCTGCAGCCGTAAGCCTTTCCATCGCTGTTGCTGAAATTTGCCCCTTGGTGTCAGCCATTGAAGCAAGTACCTTGTGAGAATAACATCATCTTTAGAACTAAAGGGTGCCATTTTTTATAGACAGGGAATGACACAATACATGTGTAGGGTACTTGCTAGAGGAGGCACAATGGCGGTCAAATTCTGTTATTTTATAGTGCTTGACCTGCCATTTGCAAACACTTTTTGCCCATTCTAATTTCATTTACGGATGACCAAAATATGATTATAAACAATGCTATTAAAATAAGGGTTGAGATTATTTAAACCCATAATACCTTCCCAACTTTACCACTCAAGTCCCTAACTTATTTTTGTACTGGTAAAACCGCCTATACTATTCGCTTATTCATATAGATATCGCAGGGGCATAAGGGCTAAAGTTGGGAAGATATGATGGGCATTTACCAGTCTTACTTAAACTTCACACTTGTTCACTTTTATCACTTTTGTCCCTAGAAAATATATGTTTTCAATAATAGAAAATATTTTTTGCTAGCATGAAAAAAGATTTGGTACTTAAGTGTTAAAACTGCGAAAGTATGATGAATTAAAATAATAGATCCTTAAAATAATTATCCACTTCTTTAGTAGAGCAATTTAGGACGTCTGTTTAAAAAATTGCATATGTAGCTGGTTTGTTAAACTTTTATCCATTTAACCCACTAAGAGTAATTTAAACCTGAATCAACCCATTTCGAGGCCACCTCTATTACATGATGATCATCAGGCCATTATGGAAGTAATAGCAAACATACATCAAGGGGAAGACTTCTTGATTCGGTAGATGAAGACTGTGCCTCTAGTGGTTCTGGGATTTTGGGTAGATTTTTGCTGTTACCAACACGAACTACTGATGAAAGTGAAGAATCAGAACCGGCTTGAACAAGAGAAAAACTAAAAAGTTTGCTTTGCAGGCGCAAATGATCTTCAACAAGCATTAACACCACGATTGCATTCTCCACCAATGCCACAGAAAGTTGTGCAGCATTCTCTGCTTCTGCCTTGGAACTCTCCGGTGATAGCCCATACGTGGCAACACCAGCAGCAGCTGCAGCAATAACTTGAGTCTGCACCAAAAAAGGGATGAAAAGAAAAGGTTTGAATATGTATTAAATGCTCGAGTACAAACTGAGGGAGGGGGGAGGAAAAATATATTAAGACAAGAAATCCAAGATTGAGACTTACCTGAACCTGTAGCTCTCTAGCAGCAAAATCCAGTAAACCACATAAAAGCCTTCTCTTAAAAATGGGTAATGATTCCTCACGTCTGTCAATTTAAAGAAAATTACGGATTTTATTTATATAATATATATAGTGTATGTGTGTGTGTGATTGCTTAATCATGTGTACATTTTAAGTGATTGCATACCTTTTGCGCTGCTCGCCGATGCTAGACCCACCCACCATTGAAAGCCATTCCGCACAATGAATTGTAGCTTCAATATCCTGTCAAGAGAGAAAAGTCACCAATCAGTATAAATGAACAGATAATGCTTGAAAGTTTAGACCACAGTTACTCAATCAGTTTTGTGGCAATAAAAGTAAACAAAAAGACGACCCTTTGATGTAAATAAATAGCAAACATTTTACAGAATAAATGTACTTAACCGAATTTTTCAGTATTACAGATCATGAAAGGTTGCTAAAGCTTATCAGTCGACTACTAAAATGTTCACTTATGGCCTTATTGTGGATACTATTTAACATAAATTATAAACTAAAATCAATATGCCTTTATCTCAATTCCACAAACACTTATCGAGCCCTATTTGATCAAATCCAGAAACTTAAGAGCTGCAGCACAAACATATGTCATGGAGTACTAACAAAGGTAAAAGATTAATATTATCTTGAAGAAAATTGATTCAACCTTCCATCCATCCTTCTGACGCATTGAATGTTCTAACATGATAATGAGAAAATTGTGTATAAGATCTTCAACATCTCTGAAGCTTGAAGACATTGAAGTGTTCTTCCCACATGTCTGTAAGAACAAGCATGCATTTGTAGCATGAGAAGGGAATCAAGGATTAAAGAATATATATGGTATTTAAGAAGAATAAGTCCAAATTACTACACTTGTATCAGTTTTAAGAAAAGACAGATTTGTGGTGATAAGTAAAATAAGATCACCTCGTAGTTGGAGATAAGAATTTCCAAGATCCATTCAGGCCATTCATCCATCTTAGTGAGCCTGCTTCTATTTTCAGCATGACTGCAAGCCAAAATAAGAAGATCCTGAAATCAAAAGGAGAAGTAAATATACTAAGCAGAAATTTTAATATCCACAAATGTAGACAGGACAAGGGGATAAAATGAAACATGAGTACCTGTAGTGCTCGACACTGAAAGCTTTTTGGTGCATGTGGAAGTGAACTCAAAAGAACCAAAAGCAGCTGTATATGCTCAAACCGATGTTGTGAGTCATAGAAATTCAGTCCCTCATCTGTTGTCGATGCATTTAACTAATACAGGAAAGAATGTTTTATGTTAACATGGGGAGAAAGTTTAAATTTATATAACTTCATCTAACCTTACAAATTAAATCTACAAATAATGGCATGCACATCCAATGATTTCAAAATTGACACTAATGATGATGATTCCCTATAAGTTCCTTGTAATCTTTTCTCTTCAATGGTTTTGGAGAGACATAATGAAACTATGAACCTCAATTAAAACTTAAAAGAATTGCAATTCGTTCTCTTAATATTTATAACTGACACTATCAACTTCGCAAATAAGTTATCTTTTTGGCACTTCCTTTACTAAGATAAGCATATTGTCTACTTTCTTTAGGTTAAATTGTTAGAAAGAGGCAGATTCCTTTATATTGGAAAGGAAATATCAAAGAATGATAGCCAACATAACCAGTGTCATGACTCAAAAAAATGTGACCCTTGAACACTCAGAACTAAAAGTCACTTAAAGCTAGGGATATATGTGTGATCTTAAATGTATCTCCATACACGGTCTCTTATAGCTACTCCTTAAATGATGATCTAAACCTAATTATTTGACCATAGATGATCAAAAATCCAGAATCATTGTCAGTTATCAGTTTTACCCAAACATTCAAAATGATTATTGCAACATCAAATCTAAATAATCGTTTGCAATAATAGGCTTATAGGCACATGTCACACATCCAAACACCCTCAAAGTAGTAACCATACAAGAAAACTTTATTATATATGAATGAATAAAGAAGTTTACCGAGGCAGCCAATAAAGCCATGTAGGTGTTGCCAGTCATAAGCCTGTTTGGTGCTGCCTGAAAAGCCTTTTGCAAAGCATACCTCAAAAGTGAAACTTTATCTTCAAACATACTATCCCCTCCCTCAAGCAGACCATGAATGTTACGTGTCAAATCTTGAGGAGCATGAGATCCAGACTTGAGCTGACCAGAGTTGACTAAAGCACCAAATAGACCAATTATTGCAACAACAATACCATCACTTTTGTCAACGTTATACACACTGTTCCTTGCATTCTCAGCACTGATAGAAAAACTTATACCACCTAAAATCTTTTTAAATTGATTCTCAGAAACAGATGTCCTGCTTACAAGGGTATCGACACCAGCATGAGTCTGAGTTTCATTAGATGACAATTCAATTTTATCCAATGCTACAACATCTTCACTATTATCATTTTTCAAATGATCATCGCCGTTGGGTTTAGATCTTGGGGATGTTACAGCTTCATCATTTTCGGCTGAAGGATTAGGTACGTCGTAATCTCCGGCCTTTGCTTCCCGCTGCAATAGGACAAGAAGTGTTTCTATGCCACCGCAAGATATAAATGCCTCTGAAAATGTTTGAGCTCTAGAAGCATTTGGTTGTACCACCAACCTATATAGCAGGTGCAACGCCCTTGCGACCTGATAATATACCATAAATTATAATGTATTGCAGATAATAATCAAGAACAAATGTCTAAAGAGAGAAGAAAATCAATGTAACATTATTTTAGCATTGCAATGTCAAGATTATGCCTATTGATGTCTCTAAATAGACTTGAACTCACAAACTAAAATGATACGTAATACAAGAAATCACTAGAATATATCTAAAGTGAGACTTGAACTCACAATCTCAAGGTAATAGATAGAGGTGGCGATTTTGACATATTTACTTATAAATGGGTTCAAGTTATGTTTTTTCTCATCATATCAGCTAGGCAAACTCAAAAAGTTTAGCTAAATAGGTCAAATGGGTTAAAGTCAGACAAATTGAATTTTTAACGCATACAACCAACTAAATCACTTTATTTAACGAATGAGGTCGTATTATAATAATGTAACTATGTAATCATGTGTAAACAGACAAATTATCTATAATAAGCTTTAAAAAGTAGGACAAAAAGTGTATCGGGTCAACACATACCAAACAAAATTGTTTTGATCCAAAACCCAAACCGCCCTTCCACTCCATTTTCCATCTCTAACTACAGAAATCCACCAAGGCCATCATATTATTCTGTTTAAGAATATACTCCACAATGTGATACCTGATTTGGTTGTGGAGAATCAACCAAGAAGCCAAGTAAACAACGAATATCATCCACTGCCATTGAGGGAGGAGCTGCGACAATAAGAAGTTCAATAACCACAAGAAGCTCATCAACTAAAGCATTCACTTCTCCAATTGGACGAGTGGACCCATTAAGAGAAAACGTATTTATTGAATCTTTTTCACGAATGGTCCAATAACATCTCCTGCAGCCATCAAGAAGAGTCTGAATAGCTTTTGCATCACGCATCACAGATGACTCTGTAAAAACCATATCTGCTAAAGACGATAAAAGTTTCTTTTGTAAACCGTAGTTGCATAAGCTCCAAATTTTCAAATCCAGCAGCAATGTACTGAATAGTTGAACTTTAAGTGCATAATTATTCTTCTGAGATTGGCATAAAGAGACAATGGCTGCAACAATTTCCTCATGAGCCACTCCATGCTTGGCAACATCAAGTGAAGATAAAGTTTGTAGCAGGTAGGTTAGAATTATTGATAAAACCTCAGGCCCGCGAGTACGGCATAGCTCGTTATTGTTTCCAGGATGCTGGATTGCAAGTGATATAATCCTAAATATTGGGGCAGCAAGAGCTGTTGTAGCTAGTGACAAAGTAAGATCACCTGTTTCTGGTTCCAAGCTATCATTATCAACCTTGCTTACCACAAACGGAAGTAGAGACATTGGGCCACCATATGCCAAAGCCCACAGAGCTTCTACTGGCCTCATCCTTGTAGCTACATGTACTTGCCCAAGAACCTCAGCAGGCCGTCTGAGCATTCCTGAAACATGAACTATTATTTAAGGCACCAAATCCAGATCTTAATTGTCATAGATAATTATTATATGAAAACTTAAGAATGTAATATTTCTTCATTACCTCCTTTCTGTCCACTCATGGATATTGGTCATTCAAATCTAGTACCCTACAAAGTTAAATAATTTACCAGTGACTTAACTTTTAGTTAACAATATTTTCCTTTAAAACTTGTTTAAAGTTTCAAGCATTCGTTAACTTATTACCTGTACCAAAACAGCGCTTATAAGTTTAGAGTAAAAAATACTCCTTTAATGCCAAAACAAAACAAAAAATCATTCGCTTTATGGGGTGTCCCAAAATAAATGCAACAATATCAAAAATTGCCTCTTTCCCCACTGTTGTTGAGTAATGGGGTATGAACTACTACAACAAAAAAGTTTTTGACCATGAACTAAAACAAAAAAACTATTTACCTTACCAAAAGAGATCTATTTATGCATGCATTCCTAAGTAGGTATGCCCATGCAATATTGTCATCATTCAAGACTATTATAAAAAGACTACGGATAATCAAATGCTCCAAACAAACCCATGTGCATAGTCAAATCTTGCAATTAGTTCAGGGCATTAAAGCTAATTTATTTTGAATCTTACATGCCATAACTAGAAGTTTATAAGAAGTTCAAGGGCCAAAACAATCACAAGGCGTTCTGTATAGCTTAATAAGGTAAAAAGAGATATAACTGGTATACTTGTAGTAAATAAAAGTAAGATGTGGAAAAATATAGAGAATATAATAAATCTTTTAAACCTGAAGCACCAGAAGGAGAAGCATCAGGGCATAAACGACCACTTAGTAGACTAGGATGATATAAAAGGTGAAGTGATCCTCCAATTTCTGCATCCAATTGTGCACTTTCTTCTGAGAATTTTTGCACGTGAGCAAATGTCGCTGACCATGGTGACCCTGCGGCATTACCAAATGAAGGAAGTGCGTCTCCTCCTCTAGAAGCCAGCTTAGCCATCCTCTCAGGCCCAATTGGTTCTTTAAAGATATATACGGGTCCCATCTCAGCAAACAAAGGGCACTGGCGGCGGCGCCGCTGCAAACCCGCTATTGTTGGCGGTGGGTTTGTCCCAATGCAGCAAAAGGAAAGCGGCTTGGAGATTCGAGGGAATTCAAAAGGACGACTTTCATATAAGGTTCCATCAATGTATAATCTTAGTTCACTCTCTGCTTTACCAAGCAACCCTTGTTTTGAAGTATGCTCAAGACCAACAAAATACCAACATTGTGGCTTAAATGCATGGGTAAAATGCAAAGAAGCCTTCCTACCCTTCCCACTACCACTTTCAACCACCAGAAACTGAGCATGGAAATATGCCTCCATACCCTGATTATCAGCAGATAAGAAACTAAAAAGTCTAGGCATATGTGCCATGCCTTCACCTGCAAGTGCACTAGCAGCGGCAGCAGCAGACACAGCTGACGATTTTCCCGATTTTGCTGCTGCTGCTGCTGCAATAGCTGCAGCGGCAGTAGCCGTGTTTAGAGTGTCCGCAAATGATTCAATATAAATCCACGTTGCAAACGCATAACCGTTATTAAAGGGCCACCGGCTTTCTCCCGGACCAAGTAAACCAGAGCTTTCACCATCAAATTCAAATGAAGACATTGGACCCCTTGACTCTTTGCTGCCCATAGCCTTCTCTAAAGAAAGCACTAAATGAGGTGCCCATGAGGTATTGATTGTTCTTGTAATCGTGAAAAACCACTTATTCAAATCTGTCACACTAAGCGAATGTCCAGCTAAGTATTCGATGCAGTAACATAAAGGAGTTCCATCCCACTGCATTTGCTGACTTGAATCAGAATCACTGAGAAAAATCTTCTCGGCTGACTGCAAAAGAACTCCTAACAGCCCTACTGAACAGCACATAGCTCTGTTTCTTGTACAAGCTTTCAATATGGCAAGTAATCCACGAACCATACGTGTCCTAGGGGACATAAAACCCACGTCATCTCCCACCCAAGGAAGCCATGGAATAAGCTCGCCTGATACTACTGCAGCCCTGGAGTTCAACATCACACTAGGTGGATTGTTATCCTCATCTTCTTCAAAAGACTCAACACCGCCCATGGTGGCAAGAAGTGAATCAACCACCAATAATGCAATGCTCTCTGCCTCTTCTCCATTACCAAAGCTTTCTACACCACTCACAATATTCTTCAGTTTTTCCATGCTTTCAGGCTTCCCCGTGATAACAGAATCCACCAAATGCAAAAGCTCAGGTGAAACATTAGGCATGGGCTTTGGCTTAGGCTTTAGGGGTGAACCAAGCGGGGAGTGTCCTTCATTCCCATATGCATACAAGGGGGAATCATAACTAGTTCTTGTAGACGATTGTTCAGAGAGAGAAGGTGAATGTCCTCCTGATCTACGGCTTGAGACGTTACTATCATGATGTACTTGAACAACCACTGGTGAAGAATCAGACTCTACAGGACTTCCTTTAACTGATGACTCTGATTTCTCCTCCTTTACATCAGATGAATTCTTAAGATTATCCAAATCCCTAACATTACCACCATCAGACTCCCCAACAATCTCTTCTACATCTAATGATACCTGCTCAAACATGCCATCATCCACATATCCACTTTCAGACTCAACTTTCACCACATCACCTTCAGTGTTGGAGTTAATCGTATCCATACGTCCTGAATCAGATGTTTCCACTCTCAACTCTACACCACCATCACTGCCTACTTGAACATTAGAATCACCCCCGGAAACTTCCACATGTTCTAGTTTATCTTCTTCTTCTTCCATTATATTACTCCAACTAGTTATTTATCAGTCACCTGAAAGAAGAGACACGTTTAAGATAAGAAAGCTCACTAATCACCCAAATCAACGGATATTAATTGAAATCACTCCAGCGATCTAGCTAAAGTACAAAAACTAGTTATTCCAATTCTAACACAAGATCCAGATAGATACTGATTACTAACACTAATTCACACGCATTTTTAAAAATCAAACTAAATTCTAACCTTAAAACCCTAATCAGATGAACTAATACAATGACGATGTCAAAAATCATCTTCACTTCTCTAGCCATCCGATATAGAGATTGGCACGTGAGTTTCCTTCAAAAGGTCGCATTAAGCACTAGCAATAAAATAAAAGAGATTACAAAAACCAAATGATACCTAATTTCTTCGCGTTGATGGAGTGATTTGCAGTGAGATCGATACCAATGTCGAGCAATAACAAGTATATAGATCTATAATAGTGTGTTGATGCTGATGATTGATCTAAATCGTGAACATATGAGGGTTTTTCGGTTGTGTGGATACTTAACGATATCGATTTGACGAAGATGACGGTAGAACAGAGGAGTAATAAACCTGATTCCGGCGATGTTGATACGACTGAGTTTAGATCAATGTCAACCCGCCTGTGTTCGTGTTTGGGGCAACACTGTTATTTTTTGACCATCGGTGTTATTTGTGTTTGGGGCTAAAGTATATCGTTGTTAAATAGGTTTTTTTATGGTAACTTATCAAGTAAATCTATTTTTAAATCATCATCATTTGTTATTAGGGAGGCGTAAATCTTTACCATTTTGAAATGACGTCATTTTAACTTTTTAATATTATTATTAGCGGATTACACTCGCGCTTCGCCGCGGTACCGTTTTACTGTATACGAGAATGTCATAATAATAGTCTTTGGCGTTATAAAAATTGAAATATTTAATCTGATAATTTATACGTTAGTACTAACCATCCGAAAAAAATTATGTATAAAACACTGATAAAAAAGTGTAATAGAAAAAAACTATAAAAAACTAAATACCTCAAAACAGATAATAAAATAATGAATACATAAATTGTGACTTTATTATAATTAACGAGCTTTATTATAAATGGTTAAAATAAATTTTGATAA
>BJCO01000830.1:0-18012 GCA_018326465.1 Flaveria floridana | reverse complement strand
TAACGAGTCATTTTTGCTAAGGGTCAAAACGGGTCAGATCAGTTTGTGTTAACAGGTAACTCTTTAGTCTAAGGGGCTGTTTGTTTGGGTCTGACCGAGACGCGAACGTCTGACTCGTATAGGAGTATAAAATTGTAACACAAAAGCCCGGCGCAACGCGCCGGGGAATCAACCTACTTATGATTTATTAGTTTAACAAAATCGAGAAGACCATTGACAAGAGCCGAGGTCAAAAGCTGATATCTTTGACTCCTTCCACCCACTTTAATTCCGAAAATTTCGGCCCTTCCCGCGTTATTACTTCCCTTTTATTTTATGTTTTCCTCTAATTTTATATGGATTTACGATGGGTAAAACAATAATCAAATGATCAAATCTGATATAAAAATGTTAATAACATCTATATTTATATCTACACATCTATAAATATTAATAAAAACTAATTTGCTGTCATATGACATCTTTCTAATATGTCCACCTAGGATTTGTTCACGTTTTATCACCACAACGAGTCTATTATTTTAAACAAAAATTAATTATGTCAACTTTTTAAATTTAATCTTAATTTTTATTTTAAATAATATAAATAAAAAATCAATTAGGTCAAACTTTATAAATTCATTAATATTTTTTTTTAAAAATGAAATTTTATTTAATATGATAATGATATCCTGATAGTCGAGAATTTGATTTTTTAATAATCACAGCCAAATTTTTAAAAGTTTACATATCATGTGATTTAATATGATAGTATTTTTTTTAAATTAAAACAAATAAAAGGTTTAATGCTATATATTTTCTATTCAACATGTGTAGTGCACGGTCACTAATCTAATCTATACTATATAATTAAAAAAGTTTTTTTTATGATACGTGATAACTTTTGATGAAATCTAAGCGTTTGTTTCCCGTCTATCTCCTTATAAACAAAATGATTATAAATAAGTAAACTGAATAATTAAAATCTAAAATCTAAATATTCTTATTTTAATAAACTATTAAAACATACTAAATTATAAAAGCTCAGATATACTTTATCTTAAAATATAATTTTTATTATTTGATTTTTTTTATTATTTCTTAAATTTTTGTTATTTGTTATTTATTATTTTATTAACGACTAATGACATATAACATACAGAATAGTAATAAAATATAATGATTTTAATATATTAAAAATTTTCTACCGGTATAATACATGAGTTTTAAGCTTGTATCATATGAAATAAATCTATGTATCAAGGATGTAGGCTTTATGTTTTAAACCAAACTTAACAAGTCAAACATATTCAAGGGAATTTATAAATTAAAATTTTAAAATGACTCCAACTCGAAAAAGTTTCAAACTATAATTGAATTTTTATTGTGAAAAATTTCCAATTTTAATAAAAAAATCAACAATTTTTAATAGTTTAGATCAAAAAGTTAAAATTGCATTAGAATATTTACGAATTTCAGAAACTTTAATAATTGTTGATAATATTATATAAAGACTGTGAATTATTTACAAAACTAAACCAACATGCTTTGATAATGACTCATCATTTTAGTTTCTACACTCTCATCATCAAGACCCCCCTCTCCTTTGTAACGGAAAACTAACTCCATTGGATCACCCGTTGCACCATCATTTTGACCTCAATCTTTTAGACAATCAATGAGATGTTAATGAGTTTGAGTCTTTGAGACAAACATAATTAAGAGGGTAAAAGTTTTACTTTGGGCCTTTTCTATTTCAC
Organism: Flaveria floridana; assembly: GCA_018326465.1. Lineage (NCBI taxonomy): Eukaryota > Viridiplantae > Streptophyta > Magnoliopsida > Asterales > Asteraceae > Flaveria > Flaveria floridana. The sequence goes on along the minus strand of BJCO01000830.1, from coordinate 16,273 downwards.
CAGTAGAGTAGATAAAGGAAATATATAAAGAAAACATAATTCAAATCTCTAATCAAAAGTTACAAGTTCAAATCTTGTATAGTAAAAATATAGTAATTTTAAGAATATAGTATGAAACTAGATACTGTATGCTCGTTGGTAAAAAAGTCAATTGAAAAATTATGTTTTCATTAGTGTCTTTGTTTTTGCTTAATATAGATAAAGTCTAAAGATAAACTATTAAGGAAACATAATTTTTATTACTTACTTTACACTTTATACTTGTTTACTCAATTTTTTATTGCTTAAAATTTAGAAGTTTCTACTGAGATTGACCTAAACAAGTGTAAACTGTCTTCCAAAAATTTGAAATCTGACATCATGTATGATCACATTATTATATACTAACATACTTATACATAGATATAGAAGCGAAAATGATATGTTTCTAGATATAACTATTGTCACACCTAAAAGGCTAAAACCTAAAGTTTAGTTTGGTTGATGTGTGACACATGGAGGTACAGCAAGGACCTAACCAATGATTTTGACTTGTGACTTGTGAGATTAGAAGACAACATGTGACACACAGAATAAGTAACTAAAGCTTTGATTTAGAAACTCTTGACAAAAAGTTTATTTTAGACGTTGGTTAAGAGTTATACTTCTATTTGGAAGATTCCTATAGTTTCATACAAGACACAAATTTAGCACTCAGTCATGGCTCATGAGAATTACACCTTGTAAACTCTTTGTTTGATGGTAATTCTGAAAGTATATTTTAGAGAGGGTAGTAGTTCAATATTATATACGAGTTATCTCTTATAATTTGTTTTTTATAATACCATACAACTAAAACACATTGCACTCTCTGAAAATTTTCGTGGTCATTTATCAACCGCGGCATCATATTTTGGTAATTTGGTTGACCCAACAACTCCGCTAACGCCACTAGCAATCGTCCGGTTTTCCTTGGGTGTCATATTAGATTTTTTCATTTCTCCCAATTCTTTCTATTTTTCACAAAATCCTCTTAGTTTTCCTAGTTTTCCCCAAATAAACATCTTCATGTTTTTCACTCAATTTGTCAACCGGATGAAAAGGTAAAAATTCTTGGTCCAGGATCTTTTTTTTATCCGTGGATTCAAAAGGAAGACATTCCCATCTGAGGAAAAAAAAAAACCCACTGGGTGCCACCTCATCCCCCCAATGGCTTCCCCCGGTACCATGTCATATGCCTTAAATTGTCATGTTCGGTTTTCTTCAAGTTGATTGTAGTGTTTTAAATTCATCTCAATAACTTCATTTTCTGTTTTTTTATAGAAACAATTTCGTGTGCTACTGATAACTAATTATTTGTTATTTGGTCTCTAGTGATCGACGTAAGTTTTTTAACGGACAATCTTCCCCTTGAATCTTCTAATCATATAAATGTAGTTTTAGACGACATATTAGCATCTCACACATCTTCAATCACGATCTCAATCTCACAAATAATACAAAAAGAAAAGAAAAAAAAGAAGTAGCGTCACGTGACATCAACATGTGATAACTTGTGGTTGAAGATGTGGGTCCTACACAGTAGTAAAAAACATGGTGTCACATGGGTTTAATTATTGCAGACAAAAATCTAACGACATGTGTGAACATAAACGTTAAAAACGCCGGAAAACGTTATCATCGGTTCATTCCGTTAGTGGAATGTGGTTTACCAACGTTAGTGTCGGTGAAGTCATGGTGTCAAAAGGCATAATAATAACCGTTAGATTTAACGGCGCAAATTCGCAAATATTCCATACGAGGTATGATTAAGTGGCGCGATTTCCGTACCCTCTTTCAATCACGAACTCCAATCAAACGAATGTAATTAAAACAAAGATTTATGCTTTCATGGTTATTGCTTTTATCCGTTGGCAATGAGTACTACATCAACTGTTTTAGGAGGAGGCATTTTATGACTTTTCAAAGTAAAGGTCATGGGTTAAAGTCTCACTAGGTGCAATATGTTCCAAATGGGCCAAAGGTTTTACCACAGTGGGCCTTTGGGTGGTGGGTTTCCCTTGGAATGGGGGGCGAGCCGGGTCACCAGAGCTGTCTATGTTCGCGGGCGTGGGTGGCCTTTCGCCAATGGGTTTATCTGGGTGACCGGGCTTAAAAATTATTCGTTGGCCGTTCAAAAAAAATTGATTTTATACGTTACAATATATTATTATATCAATTTAAGTGACATTAGATTAATGATGAGCTTTTGGTACCTAGTACTTGTGCTATCTTGTTAACATACCAATCGAATAAAAACGGCACCAGTACTGAAATTTGTTTCTTTCAAATTTCGGTCTTGTACTAGGCGGCACTTGTAGAGATAAATACCGAAATATATTGATTTACCGAAATATTCAAAAATATATATTTTATACAATTTTTTAAAAAAATTCAAGATTTTATAATCTATAAAAGATTTATAGCTTAGTAGTACTAAAAGTCTAGATGAAGTTTTTTTTTTCAGATGATGGATAACATTATAAAGCTTTTGACGTAGCAGTATCTGGGTGTTTAAAATAATGTCCCTTTCTAAGAATATAAGAGCCCAAGGGATGTAACAGATAAAGGTGTAGAGTTGAAGTCTAATAGATTGTTATTCGAAATAGGATAGCTAAGATTCAAGTTTAATGGCAACCAAATGTATAAATTCAATTAAAAAATATAGATAATGTAAGAGTTAACCAATTGAATAAAATATTTAAGTTTCATGGTGAATAAATGTATAGATTGTTGTTATATTTAACATGTTTCATTATAAAACGTTATAGGACCGGCTTAGAAGCATATGCTAATGGTCCATCCCTTGTTGTTCAAGGCTTCAAGCCTTATCCCCTTATGATTCTCTTGGCATGCAAAATGCTTTGAACAATTCTTTTGCATGCTTTTCCTTTATTGCCTTTTACATTCATGGAAGATAAATGATTTTGATATAAAATACAAACTAATCTCATAAATATCGAGTGACCACTTTGCTAGTGACTATTAAAGAACTAAAATAACTTTAGGGAAAACAACATGAGTATTGAGTTGATAATTATGTACACCGACGATAGCAAACGAAATAATATCTCCAAATAATTAAACTATAAAAAACGGTAGGTGAGATGTGTTTCAATTTGATATTCTATAGGAGAATGGAATCATATAATCCCCTTCATAAAATATACATTGTTCAATAAGAAAAGTTATCTTACAAAATTATTAGTCGTGTACGTTCAATGTCTCGTATTGGACGGTTACCAAATGAGTGAGTTAGCTTGGCTTGAGATCGAAAATGAAATTAAACGAGTTGCTCGTTTTGACTTCTTAAATGATCTACTTGATTTGATGTAGACTTCTTAGATAGGCTACTTGATTTGACGAGCCAAATGAACAAGCTAACGAGCTTAAGAGGGAGCTCGCATTGGCTTGATGTTTGTACGAGCAAGCTTGAACCGGCTTGAAAATAATACAAGATATTTTGAGTTGAGCTACTTTTGAGTGAGTTGAAAGCTTTTAAACGATCTTAGTTTTATGTAAAACATGATAATATGATATTGTATGTATGTTAAATCAAATAAATTTTTATTTAGTTTCCTAATAAAACTTAGAGAGATAATTTATTAAAAGAGTATAAGTCATTTTAATATCTAAGAATTTATTAACAATCCATTTATAATAAAGAAAACAGATGTGACAGATTATAAAACTGATGATGATCTTTTCAATTTCGTGAATAATTTATAAAACTCACAAGTAAACCACGTGAATCAGTGTGCATAATCTACTTTATGACAGTGAAAGTAATTACCATGGTAAAATTTAATCAGGATTCATTTAGAGAAGCAAACTAGCAATTGGGCTTAAAACTTTGAAAATGAAAATGGGCTTGTAAAATCTTACGGTCAACTTGGGGCTAAACATTATGGGCTTAGCCAGCTTATAGTTCACTTTCTTTTCTTTAATTTATAAACCAAGTTTTCTCGTCCCACGTTGTGAGGGGAATCTTTATATAATTCTAAATATCAAAACGCACATATTAAAATATGTCATAAAAACTCTATGACATCGCTGACCACCATCGCTGACCATCATCCATTATCACCATAGCCACTTTTACATTTCAACACAAAATAATGTTTTATTTGATTTTTAAAAAATAATTAAATATTACAATGAAATATAATGATTTGTTTCAATATATTATTTATTTCATTTACTCGTAACCATTCCATTCATTCCATTCAATATAAAAGTCCTGCAACTGATATTCAAAAGATTCCAACGGTTCGTAACCGTGTTACCACAAATCACAAAGTCACACACCAGTATGCTTCAATGTGCCAAATCCTGTGTAAATCGCCATTCAGGCTACTTTCTTCACCATCTCTCCGTCAAATTTCAGCAATTTCATGCGAAATGCGGTCGTCCCCCATTCAAGAACAGATACAATGATGAAGATGAGAACAACATTGATGCACATGTTAGAAAGAAAAACGAAAATCAAGATGATCGCTTACAGCTATACAAAAGCTGGGGCCAACATCTTCTAACCAACCCAAGAATCCTTGATTCCATTGTCAAGAGCTCCGGCGTTGGCCCCCGCGACACCGTTCTCGAAATCGGCCCGGGCACCGGAAATCTTACAATGAGGCTTCTTGAAGCTGCTAATAAGGTTGTTGCAGTTGAAGTTGATAATCGGATGGTGGAAGTTCTTCGTACTCGTGTTTCTGATCATGGGTTTGATGATAAACTGATGGTATGTGGTTGCAAGAATATGTTGCATATAAAGTGTTTGATGAAATGCCTCAAAGAAGCTATGTTAATTTTCTTTGCGATAGTGACATGTTTTTATGCATTTTGGTTGTTTTAAATGGTTTTGGGTTAACTGGATTGTTTCCTTTTGCTTGCAGATTATATGTAAGGATGTGTTAAAGGCGGATTTTCCAGATTTTGATATTGTGGTGGCGAACATTCCTTATGGGATATCGTCACCTCTAGTGGCTAAAATGGTTTTTGGGGGATACCATTTTCGAAGTGCAACTCTTCTTCTACAGAAAGAGTTTGCTACTCGGCTCTTGGCTAACCCTGGTGACTCGGAGTATAACAGACTGGCTGTTAATGTGAAACTGGTGGCTGAGGTTGAGCATGTTATGAATGTGAGCAAAAAGGAATTTGTGCCCATACCTAAAGTCGACTCCTCGGTTGTAAAGATCTGTTTAAAAAGTGAAGTCCCGGGTGTGAATCTTAACGAATGGTGGGCTTTCACTAAAACATGTTTTGGTAAGAAGAACAAGACGTTGGGTGCGACTTTCAGGCAGAAGAAAAAAGTGGCAGAGCTGTTAAATTTGTCAAAATTAACAGGCTCTAGTGGAGATATTGTGCAGCATGAATCTTGTGATGAAAGTGATGATGAGGAAGATGAATCTAACATTGTGGAAACAGATGTGAACTTGTTTAAAGAAAAGCTTGTTGGGATTCTTAGAACTGCTGGGCTTGAAGATAAGAGACCGTCGAAACTATCAAATGAGGAGTTAATATATCTGCTTTCTTTATTCAACCGAGCCGGAGTGTGGTTCCATGATCAAGAAAAGCCAAGGGATATCAATGCATCATTTGCTGCATTATAGTGTGAGTCTTTTTAACCTGTTTGGAAGATAAGTTAAGGAACATCTAGCAAAGTTTCTACCTGCTAACTTGACTCGATTGAATCGGCTGGATTGACTTAAAACCCTTTTTTGTATTTTCATTTTGTTATGTGGACATTAATATGTTATTAAAATGATTACTTTTCTAGGAAGCTAAAGGAGTTTTTACACATTTGAATGCATTTAGGGACAATTTCAACATGTGTAATTCATTAATGCCCATTTTGATATGTTTCTCTCGTGGAAAGATGATATTTTTATGAGAACATGTCTGTAAAATAAAGAAAACAAAAGCATGTAGCGACCCACCTCCATCTTGGGCACCACCAGTCCACACCTACAAAGCGAAGACGGCTTCCCTTCCCATATCTCCGCCATTCTCCGCCGCTATGACCTTCTCTTCCCCTTAAAAGTATGAATTCCTAAGGAAATTTACGTATTCTACAGGCTTTGACAAAGTAATTCGAATCATATAATCATAGACATTATGGTATACATTCAATTTGAATCTTGAAGTTTTGATAGGCTTATTTCATTTGTAGGTTTTTAAATGACTCGTGGTCATCACTCATCAGCCAGGACTACTGGTTTCATCTGTATCAGCATTCTGTCCATGCTATCAAGTTCTACAGTAAAGGTTCTATTCTTTCTTAGGCATAATGAATCGATTTTCTGCAGTCACATTCTCATCATCACAATTCCATTTCTGGGAGTTTTTCTAAACATCCTTGTTTCTTTAATGGTAATGTCTCTGTTCCATTAACATTCGAAATATCCTTACTCGTAAGCTGTGACAATATTGATACCCTTTGCACCCAAATAAACACCAGCAATTCTTTGTGATTACAGGTTAATAGATAACTACAGTTTTAAAATTTGTCGAAAACTATGTTTGCCTGCCATTGCAGGAGCACCTAGAAGACAATGACTGTAGAAATTGTAGATCTCCTAAGGAGACTAGATGGTGGTTCCATACTTCCCATGACGATAAAGTTATCGAAAGAAAGACCAAATGATATGCTACTTCATGTCATATTCCTGTAAATAAAGAACAATTTTTATGTTTATTTGCTCAAAAAGTAAAATGATTGTGAATTGTGTCTAAATCTGCTTATGTTTATAAAGCAGTCCGATACACTCAACTATTCCATACAATCTTTTAACTTCATATAATATGCCAGATTGCGATCCAATCTTTGACTTCATGAAGAAGATAAAATTTACGCACACAAATGAAGATCAAGTGTTTTAATTATTAATGCTCCTGCAGCTCTTTGTGATCTCTCTATGGTTACCGGTCAATAGAGTTATACTCCCCATCTTGAACATAGATTTTGCAAAACTGCTTGAAAAAATCAACTTGATTCTCAGCATAATGTTTTACCAAATAATATTGTTTGTTGGTTTGTGGATAGAGGATTTCATTTGTGCTTAACAGCCCTTAACAGCTACCAAGTTCGTTTAGTACCGGTTATCAAACTTTGTTGATGAACCCGGGTCCATGGGAAACCGGGTCCAACGATGTCATTTGTTCTGATTTGAAGGTGGATTGTCCATTGCCTGTGTTGTTGTACAACCTTTGTCTAAAACCGGTGCATCTAGTGCTTCCACTATTATGACTTATTTTTCATAATCATGAGAACTAGTTACTAGAAAACTCATGAAACCCATCAATACCCTGCTAACTAACAAGATCTAATAAATAACAGCTTGTGTTGGTAAGTGACCTTCAAAATACGACTTCCTCCAAAAATACGAGTCCGTTATTATTTAGCAGAAGACTCTCGAAGCTTATTTTCATCATAATTTACGCAAAATGGCAAAATCACATTACGAAGGGGGTTATAGAAATAACTCACAAATTTTGCAATTTGCATGTCACAAGTTTCTTTTACTTTCCTCATACCTGAGGGGGTCAAAGTGTAAAAAACAAAAATACATGGCAATAAACTAAAAATTTATCTTCTTCAATATTATCATTACACGTTCAATTTCAACACAGGGGTTTACACCATAATGAACACTTGTGAACATCTTCCCGCCACTACAAACCCTAGAAAATGGAGGTACACATGGGAGTCCAATTCCCACGTCCCCATTATCCGATTATACCTCTTTAACCCCAACTCAAAACCCTCATCTCAATGCCTCAATATCAAAGTTTCAATTTTGTTCGACAAATCTCTCCTTCAAATCACATGGATCGACAACAGTCAAGTAGCGTCACCGGAGACGACGGCGTCGCTTTGGGTTCCGATTCCTAGGGTTTTGATTGATGCAGAATCTCCGATCAGTTTTCGAGCACTGGATGATCACATTGAAGTTAAACTTGTTCTGGTTCTTCCTGTAGACCACCCGATTGTATCTAACTTTGATTTTGAAGATGGTGGTGCGTTGGAAGATGATGAGTTGCAACCTCTTCAATTGGATTCCGGTAGTTTTTGTTTTTAGTGGATTTACACTATGATAATTTCAATACAACATAAGTTTTTATGTAAAGTTCTTAGGTTTTTGGGGAAATATATACAGGCTATGGTTTTGTTGTAGTATACTAGTATTTCAATAACTGTAGCTTGAAGTTGGTGACTTTTGGCCGGTAATTTGTAACCAAAACTTATGGTTCTGCGGAAACATATGTAAGACATCATAATGAACAAATATTTGCAATAGAGTGACAGTTGCAGCCAACTAGATAGCTCATTGTTTCTCAAAATTGATTGGGCTGCATAATGTTAAAAAATTAAGTGAGTTGTTCTCTGTTTTGCATACTGAGTAGACATGATAACGAACCAGGTCGATTACATCCATGGGTTTAACCGTAGTGTTCTCATAATGGTGTGATTACAAAAAGTGTCAATGGCTTTAGGTTCTTTATGTGTGTACTCATAGCATAAATCGTATGCATGTTCACCTACAAGTACCTTTGGGTATAGCTGCAAAGTTTAAAAGAATCAAGTCATTCTATTCTTCAAACAAAACAACTAATTAACACAAAAACATTTAGATTAATACAATGATTTTACAGATGCAAAATCAATTCATTTTTTTTGTTTATCAAACAAATAAGTAGTTCAACTCACTAATGAAGTTACTATTTGTTTATATTAAAACTTATCTCAGTTTTCCATTTCTCTGAGAATTAGATAACTTGGTTATTCCTGTTTTTATCTGCTTTAATCTTCTTAGTACCTTTACTTCAATTGTGTGTTATGTTTTTTTTTATTTCTTAAACATTTTCTATTTTTCAATCCAGATCTTAAAAAGTTGGCTTCTTGTGGGGAGGTGCACTTTTTTTGCAGAGGTTGCTCTACCAAGTTAAGCAGTGCTGTTCGGTAGGGTGCTTTCCTGATTAACACTTGCGATATAAATTGTTTTGTTGGGTATTTCTTATATGTTAATCATATATGCAGAAATTTCAAGGAAATGCCATCTGTTAATTGGCGTGAGGCAGCTGATAACTGGTTTGGGAATTGTTGCTGTTCTTTTGGGGGTGTAAGCGAGAAGCTAGTAGCACAATATGCCAACTCATTTTCTTCTACACCTGGTGTGTGCTTATTAGATGCTACATCTGTTGTTCTGTGTAAGGATGACTTAGTAGGATATAAATTTCCTGACCAAATCAAACACAAAGAACAGAAGTCTCCAGAGTTTCCTAGAACTAATAATTCAAGAAAAGATGTCACTAATAATCAAAATACAAATGTATTAACTGACCATAATAGTCAAAATGGATGTTGCCATGTTCATATAGATGAGAACCAAATACACAATACAAGTGAGTTACTAGCAGACAAGGCTAGTCTTCTCAATGGTCTTCTTGGAAACAGTTTTATGGTTGCATCTTCTTATCTTTCGAAAGATATTGAGTGGAATGAAATCTTATGTCCGCAATGTTCATGCATACTTGGAGCATATCCACATGATAATGTTGATGGACCATTAATTGATTATGGTGTTCACTTGTTTAAATGTTTTATATCTACTTGCTTACCAGTTGGAGGCCCAACAGACTTGTTTAGGTGAGTGTACAATGCCCTCTTTAACTGTGTTATTACTTTTGCAACAATTATTTTGTTAAGTAGAAACTATAAGTTTACTGCTTAAATCTGACAGGAAATACACTTTAGAGAGGATGTTTACTAGCAAATTGTTGGAAAGTGCAAAGGATGAACTCTCGTTTCGAACTGTGGTTAGAGATCTGCAAACCAGATCTCCAATGTTGCAAATTGTTTTATTAAACCCAAATTCATGGTGTTCATTTGGGGATTGTTTGGATGCAATGATGCCAGTTCCCAATACTATTATGTATCCGATGATTAAAGTGCTATTTTCCAACTGCAGTAACAGCACAGAGTCTCAATTAAGGTTTGTTGTTAAAGTATAGTTTTTTCACCTCTCACTTCTTACCCTTATTACTATTACTGCAATTGTTTAAAAATAATAATATGTTTTTACAGGAAGTTAGATGAATGGGTTACTAAGAATCAAGTTGGCGATGTTTACATGCTGACTTCAAAAACATTAGCAGAATCACTAGAGCTAGCAAACCGTATGCTTCCAACTTCACATGCTTTTCTTCAGGGTCTGTCTTTATCTTTCTTGAGGAGGTAATGAACAATAACTGTTAAATTAATTATTTACTGAAACTGTAATTTTGTGAAGGTAAAATTTAGTGTATTTTGGGGGTTAGTTCTTTGAAAAATTAGAACGCGTTATATTGGACGATCAATAGACTTTCCTTCCAGTATAATTGTGAAGCTGAAAGTTATACAAATCTTGTGTGGATTTTGTGCCTTTTTAGCTTTTCATAAAGTTTCACAAGTCAATCCCTTAATTGATGATAAGATGGATTTATGCTCTCCTTTTTATGTGTACATGTGGCTTAGTCACAGCCTCTCGGGGCCATATCCGATAGGTCGACTCAATCATCTTATGCCACGCTATCCAGTAGTTTTATGCTTGAAATTACTCTTTTATAATTAATCGTGAATTAATTGTTAGGCTTTTGATTCGCTCATACTTTGTAATGAATTAAACATGTTTAAATTAGAGAGAGGGAAGGGGGAGTTGACATTTCATTTTGAAAGTGATTAATAGATTATTGTGCTTTCAAGTCGTAGATGATTGGGTATAGTGAAACGGGTTTTGATTATCTGTATTTTAGAGGGCATTTTACATAAATGTAAATGTTTAAATAGGATTGGGTTCAAATGAAAACCAAGAGAAATTATGAAAACCAATAAACTAAACCTCCACCTTTGCTGTATAAAGATCAATGGCTCATATATATATATATATATATTTGACTTTTTTGTACGCATGGTTCCACAAAAGTAAAGTATAACCTTCTATTTTTGTATCCAAAAAAATATGAGCCATTGATCTTAATACATCAAAGGTGGAGATTTGGTTTATTGGTTTTCACAATTTCTGTTGGTTTTTATTTGAACTCAACACTGTTTAAATAATCGGAATTTGCCAACCACCAAAACAACTGATTATCACAACCTTCAAAGGACGGAAGCATATCCAATTACTGCTACATGCAACCTGTTTTGTACAATTAGATTCCACCAGGTCAATTTTTATTCCAGCAATCATAACTAGTCAAATGTGGCATATGGTTTTCTTTGCCGCCCATGGAAAGCCAATAGCAAGCCTTGATTTCAATCACTTTATAAAAGGTTGAGTTGAAATTCCTACTAAATTTCTGCTTATTAGAATATATTCTCTTATTCCATGCTCATCACAAACTTGGGTTGAAACCTTTCTGCGGTCCACACAATACATTCCAGAGAAATGCTCGAATTTTATTAGATTCAATCGCGCCTCATTTTGATTATTGGCTATAAATACAACCTTGACAAACCACAGGAAATCACATCTTAAGTTCACAACTAGATATAGCAGTGGCTTAATGTATGTATGGGAGGACAAGGGAGAGATTGTTTGGTAGCCAAGGATGACTTGCCTGTTTCTTCTTTTCATAGGGTTTGGTCTGTGATGGATCGTTTATGACCCTTTGATAAGTTGGTTATCAGGCAGTCATCTTGGCTAACCTGACATTCTCTTCTTTTAAATTGTTGTCCCCTTGTTCATGGCGTAATAGGTGAGAGTTTTGGTGTTACTTTTGGTTGAAATGATTAATTTCTTGCATCATGTCAGCAACACGTGACAACCTTTTTTTTTGTGTTGGTCTATATTTAACTTTTGAGCATTCACCTCCGTCGACTTTATATATATATATATGTTGACATTAGGGGTACAAGCCAACATGCTTGTTAGCTTATCAAGCACGAACCAAGAACAGAGATATGGTAATCAAGATGGACATAGCCACGCTGATTGCAGATGATAAAAAAATTTGAATTTAAGCCTTTAACGTGTAAAGTAAAGCAAACACTGTAAAGTATGGTACCAACAAACTTCTCAACTGATTCTCAATTCTCGGCTCTAAACCACCCATGTTTTACAACGCTATCTAAGTTCGTGTTTACAGTTATAAAAAATGAATAATTGTAATCGCTAGATTAAGATTAGCACTTAAAGGATGAGGTTAACTATGCTATTTTTAACTAGTGTTAAAACTTGTTCTTATCATTGTAGATATCAATGTTTATGCGTCCGGTAGAGAACATCAGCTCACATGAGCTATGTACTAACTCAGCCAAGTTGACCAACAAAGTTGTCAAATGCTGACCAGTGTCTTTGGTGTGACCAAAGCTAAAAATGCCTTGCTATAAATCAACATCGACTATTATCTAAGTCGACCTTGCGCCATAAACTGACCAACGAACTACCCTCTCTCACCAATGATGAACTATATTCAGACTCCCCGATTTATCTCACTTGGAGGATGATCATCAAGCCTACTACCATTAAAAACTTATAATTTTAGTAAACCTCTTATCTAACTTGTATCTTCTTTGTTTTCGCCACCATAATAAACATAACTATGTAATTCTTAGTACAAAGCATTTTTTGAGGATAATGTACGATCATTCAATAATTCTCTAATAATTTACCGTCCGAACATGTTACCATTTTCTAATGAAACATTGGATTATTTGCAAGATGTAACGCGCTCTAATTATCATAATAAAGAATATTGTCTTTTTTGTGTTCTTTGTTCAACTATAGTAAGAAAGAAATTTCTCACCCACATAGTTTTTTGCTTTTTTTCTACAGTAGTCATGTAATTCTACTGTGGTTGATAAAACACCATCTTTTTTTTGTAATGTGGACATAAACATTTGTTGTCTTCGTTTATTTAGTCGATCCTTTCTTTGGGTTTTCGTGACTCCGCAAGAGTGCGCTTCTATATATGGCATGTTTCATATTAGATTTTTCTAAGACATTCTTTATATACTCGTATCATGTATTTGTCTTGCAGCTCCTACGTCTTTCATCTTAAAACTCATAAACAACTCTCTTAAGTTTGTTAATCCTGCTATGAAATTGTTATCAACATTCAATAACAAAGAATAAAAAATAAAAAATCCTACGATTGTAGCCATCAGACTTGTTGGTCTTCACTTTGTCCTTTTTTACCATTGCTCTCAAGAGACTTCAAGAACTCGACAGCTCTGATACCAGTTTGTTGGGGGAAACTTGAGATGCAAGAAACACCACAATATTAACAATAGCAAGACATAGAGAAAGTGCAAGATCAATAAGAACCACTCTGCATGATCAATTTGTTCTAGCTACATTCACAATTGAACAATATATTTTTTATTAACTCAGAATATTTTAAGGCCCTAAACATGGTGGTACCAACATAATCTTGCTTGTTTCTTAGTTTGGCCCTTCTATATTTAAACAAGACATCTATGAAACTAATGAGAACCTACTATAATTTCACATCGCATAATTGCCTTAACAAATAGTTATGAAACGACAAGTTACAGTTGTCGTTAACATAGTGAAACGGTTAGTTGCTTTTCATTCCTCGTTAGTCATTTGCTAGTCTGTGTTTCTAATGACATTTGCTGATATTACAAAAACATAGTGAAATGGTCTACCCCAGAATTACTTCAGTCCTTTGAGTTCAATGGAAACTTGTATATTTTCATTAATTAGGAAAAAAAGATGAAGATATTAAGAAAAAGGATAAACTAAATGTTAATATATTATTATCCCTTAATTAAAAGATTCCGTGGACTTAATTATGTACCCTTTTAACATATAATGTTGTTTAAACTCTAAAGTTGATAGTGTACACACAACTTTTGCCAAAATTGGAATTGTGGACAAGAAAACTTGATGCGTTAAAAAGAATAAGTGAAAGTCAAACTAAAAATGTAAATTAAACTAATCTACACATGTAAGATATGACAAAACGTAGTATTTTGTATTTCGTTTTCTAAATGAACTACATGACTTCTAGTCATAAACTTGTACATACCTTCATCCTAATAGAATGAGTTAATTTGACTAACTATATTTGACCATCTCATAATCTACTTCCAAATCGAGTACCTACCGATTTAGGAACGAACAACTAGTCCAACAACCGTACACTTCAACATATCAAGTTCAAGTAACAACTGTCAGCAATGCTGAAGTTGTTAATCCAAAACCTTGAGCATTATAATCATCTATGCATCCACTAGCTTGTTCAAGCATCAGTCTATGTTACATTTCGCGTTAATCATCAATGCTCTCGCTTCTGCATAATAAGAAGATCGCAACCCTCTATACTTATATTCCTCTAGACAGAAGGCTCAGATATACATACGCACCTTTCGTTCTTTCTCTTTACAGAAGAACAAAAATCTTTTATCTTTTAAATAATCTTGATTGTGTTACATTTTCATTTAAAGGATGAGATGAGTTGACTTTAATATATTTGCATCATATTTGGACTAATTTGGAGGTGTCTTTAGCAACTATTGAAAAGACGGCCAATAATATTGATGGGTCTAGCTTCATTTTGTTCACTTTGTAAAAGTTGAGTTGATATTCCTTCTAAATCATCTCTGACCAGAACATATTCTCATCACAGACATAACCATGCTGCTTTAGTACAGAAAATGCGCGAATTTTATTAAATTATTATGGTGATATTCTGATGACTCGACTATAAATACGACCTTCACAACCGTAGGAAATTGCCATTTTAAGATCACAACTAGAACTCGAAGAGAGAGTTTGGTTGGATAGCCAAGGATGACTTGCCTGTTTCTTCTCGTTTAATGGGTTTAATTTGGTCTTTTAAGCTAGGCTGATGATGAATGAAAACCCATTGATCGGTCGGTTATCAGGCAGTCTCCTTGGCTAATCTAACAATCTCTTCTCTATCGATCACGCCACAAACCTTTCTCTTCTTTTATCGTTTCTTTATGTTAGACGATGGATCAGATGAATATGTAAAACATGACACGATTGTTGTCCTTTTACATGCATAAACATGAGCGTTTTTATGTGCTGCTTAAGTACTCGTATCATACATTTCATGGAGGAAAGATATGATTATATCTTTCACCTTGATTCTGTTTATATGCTTATCTCACTTACATGCTTATCTCACTGTTAGAAAAAAATCTGGTTTCCTACGGAATATTGGGGCACAATTTTTTTTTATCACTGATTTTGACGCATTTTCTATGATTTTTGAAACCCTAATTTTTCTACAACCTTTCAACAACATTGCAACAAACACAAAAAACAGATATTGTACGCAAATGCGTAGCAAAACTAAACATTTGCTGCAAATTTAGCAAATGTTTCCCACGGGTATATCTCCAACAAAAATAATATATTTGTTGTAAATGCATAGCAAACTACTTTATTCTACGCATTTATAATGGAAATGTGCGTAGGAAATTCTTTTTAGCAGTGTACGTGTGTTAATACTTCCATCAGTAGGGATGAAATAACATTATTAAGCAAGTATATGATCAGATATCACAATATATCATGATTAAACAAGTATATATATGATCAGATATCACAATATATCATATGAGTCTTTCTTGCATATGTTTCAATCAGATGTTGATTAAAGTAATACTATGATGCGTGTGACAATCCATGCGTTGAATCTGTTCTTGGATGTGATCATTGATCTAGGTTGGAGATTATCCGAAGGTTTGAATGATAATTATTTTATTAATATTTTTTTATTTAGTTATATTATATTTTAGTTTATTATTATCTTTAAGGTTGTTAGAAACTAGTATAAATATTAAGGTTTGTTTTCGTTTGTTATTAGTTTTTGTTAATTTATAAGATATAAGAACGTTGTTGATCTTGCTTCTTGTTTGGAATCTTTGATTCAATCTATCGTCTTTGATAATCATTGGTACTTTGAGCCATTTGATTACTTTTGTTGTCTGCATCATATTAGGTTTTACCCAATGTTTTCAAAACCGGACCGGAAAGCGAACCGGACGGCCTAGAGGTTCACTGGTCGGACCGGTCGGACCGGTCGGACTGGATTACGAACCGGATGACGTCATAAATATTTAAAAAAATATAAAAAAATTCTAAATATTTATAAAACTACAAACACATATCATTCAAGTAAACATAGTATAAATTAACACAATATATCATATACATACCAAAATTAACGATTTTAAACAATATATCATGTTTAAACGGTGTTCCTTAATCCAAAA